>JAHDVE020007263.1:0-131073 GCA_022606495.2 Halesus radiatus | reverse complement strand
AAATGTTTTCAGAACTTAACAACATTGTTAAATTTGATTTTCATTAATTAAAAAAATATTAAAATTGGGTTCTAGGAATTAAACACAAACAATTAATAACCTATGGACATGTTTCTATTATAGAGGATACAAAGAGTTATAAAATTACCACTACGCCATTTCACGTAGTGATAGGTAGAGATCATCTAACGCCGCAAACGACAATCGATTATCCTGGCATTTACGCAGTAACTGAAGGTTCGGATTCCAGGTAATTAATAAGCTATATATTTTAACTGCGGGCAATGATGATAACGAAAGCGTTTTCTCATATTTGTTTGTGAATCAAAAAGAGTTCCACGCCGCGCGTTCTGCGTAAAGAGCATATTTTCTTCCATGGCCAACATCAGAAAGACTTAGTTAATAATTAAATCGCTTGCATAAACTATTCCACTTTGCATTTCCAACCCTTCCGGTACTGTGCATAGATGGTTAGCTCCCGGGGCAAGGGAAAAAGAAAGACTTGCCATAACAATGGCCAGGGTTCATTATTCCTCTAGGGTTTATCTTGCGTCTTGAGCGCCTCCGCGTCCTCATTAATTCATGCCGATTTCCTCCCCCGCTTCCCCACCTACTCGCACCCTTTCCACCCTCACTCCATTGTGATCTGCGTTATTCTGAAAATATAATCTGCTAACACCGAAACAACCCAGATATTGTCAAGAACCATTCAACGGGCTTACAATAACGAGGAGCACATTTTTTTTAGAATGTGATGTTATATTTATAGCTTCTACAAACACGGGTTTTCAATGGTTATTTTTGTTGGGCAGCAAGTGGAAATTAATATAAACATATTTTTCTCCTTTCATTATTTAGCGACAATTATCCCAAACCGGGAGAGCTCGTCTACACCTCGAAAGCCTGTCTAACGACAATTTTTTTCGGCATAAAAAAATTCTACATGCTACACATATTACGCACCCTCCTTGGGTGATTTTAGAATGTAGAACTTATTGCATTGCTGCATGTGATTTGGCCTTTCCGTGATAGCTACACCAGTATCTCTCTGTCAAAGTCTCATATGAGTAAAGGTAAATATGAAACATCAGGAAAATTCGAACGTTCTTGTGGCCATTTGTAGCCGTTCATATCACGCTTTCAGAATCCTGCCTTTCTACTGAAGTTCCGGTGACAGGCCACTATTGCTTGCTGTCTGTCCTTTCACCCCGGCATATTTCCCATTCTTCGGTTTCGTTAGACTCGACTCGGAACACTGCTATCTGAATCCAATAAATTTAAATTATAAATCATCCTGGTTGGTTCGTATTTTAATTATCGGAGTGTGAATTTATCACTTTGTCGATGAAATACAAACGTAAAACATTTACTTATGAAAGCATTATACTTATATGATTTTCAGTAGTTCCTACATACATATTTATATCAATTACTCGTATTCCCACTCGACAATTTGAGTACAAGTGATTCTAACAGGCATTTGGGACCACCGAGCGGACACGAATTTACATACGTGTAATATTTTTCTTAGTGATCAGTGCATTTTATTGCGTAGTATGGCAGTCTAAATAATTTTCCAAAATACGAACGATTATGTATACTGGAAGGGGGGGGGGGGTGTATCACAGCTTTACGAACTGTTTATTTTTGCATATTCACACCATCCAAATGTGATAAACGACTAGTTAATAATTATCCTATAAGAAAAATTCCACCGGTGATGGGTCGAAGATTTAGCGATCTTCCGACAGCAGTCACAGTTTTGAAGACGCGTTGTACTGAATCCAAAATCTGCCTGTGTTTTTCAATCTCACCACCAAAAAGAAGAATTATTTATGTATATTTAAAGTTTTTAAAATTTCATAATAACTATTATTATCCAATTTGAAAAAAAAAAAATTATGGAAAATTCTGATAGGTAATTATTATTACTCGTGACAGCTGTTTCGCCTTCCGAAGGCATTGATAACACCTTCGTTAGAAGATTTTTTTTATAAATAAATGTTTTTTTTTTAAATCGAATAATAATAGTTTATTAAATTTAAAAAAAAAATAAAAACGGAGTTCTTCAAATAAAACATAAATTTAGGTATATTTTTAATGTGACGTGAAATATGATTTCCACATACACAACTTGCTGTTTATGAGCGTAATGAGATGATATAATTAAGAAACTTAAGCTAGATAAATACCTGACTCATATGCAGTATAAGTTTGGTAACAGAATACCCCACGTGCCTCGCCTGACCTCTTTGAGGAATATTTAATGCCAGAGACACTCTCGTATCAAAGATTAGAGACAATGTTCGCTTTTAATAATAGAAACATGACCGGAACCGCGAAAGCGCTTTTGAAAACAACACATTGCTAAAAGAGGTAGAATTAAGTAACACCGATACTAGCGGTAGACGAATTGAAAATGCATTTTTAATATAAAATAAAAATTGTCTAATATATTATACTTCTTCAGTCTCTAACGCACTTTAATGGAATTTCTTTAGTATTTCGCATTAAATCAGAGTAGAAAATAATGAATATGTTAGGGTGATAATTAATAAAACAAAAACCTATGTTTCTCCTTTTTGGAACATTTTCAAATTAACACAAAGACCAAAAGCATGTTTTATTATTTAGTCTTAAAGCATTGAATTATTAATCAGGATTTGGTAGGGGTGGAGGTAGAATGTTGAAACAAATCTTCTGGTTAATATCAATAAATAGAGTTTTCACTATTCCTTGACGCAGTAAAAAACGAGTTGAAATTCTGCATAAAATATTACACCTTCGAATATAATGTCTAACGATAGATATATGAAACACGTAAAAAGTCAAAGGAAGCGTACAAAATTTTACATTTGATAATTGTGTAGAAAAGAATCAAGTTGTTTTTATGGTCATAATAGTAATACAGAAATGAAAGAAGCCTGCATTTCGTAAGATTGTTTTATTCTATATATACTAAGTACCTACTTTCAATCTTTATCATTTTAATGTTTAAGGGTAATAAAAAAATAAAAAAAACATATGTATGTATATATATATATATATTGATTTGTATTTGATGCGAATTTTCCCAGATTTTTCAAGTGTAACGTGTTTTCAATGAAAAACGGTAAGCATAAAAATGTCCGTATAGACTATAGACAATGTCCATTGGGGATACTTTTATGATTAGGCAGTCTGAAAAAATACTCACATTTACTTTTTACATCAGATCTGTCTCATTGACATTCCGCGAGAACGAAATTTCATAATTTTCTCCGAAATATTAATTTTGATCTGTTCAATCGCTATCAAGCTAATTTCCCCGCTCTGGACGGTGTTCAAAGAAATATTTTTTTCGCATTTTTAACGTGCTTATTAAAATATTCATAGCGCTGCTCTGTCGAAAAGGCCATAGGCTTTTACAGCGATATTATCTTCAAAAATAAAGTGGATTTACATTTTGATTGGACGATGGAGGTGCAAGTAATTGAAAAAAGGGTCAACGGCTGGGTCCAGCTTTTAAAAAATTCATAGCACCTTTGAATGACCCCCTTAAATTTCCACAGGCCTCCCTCAAGGCACAGACTTTTGACAATCAAATTAACTACGCTGGTTGGTAAAACCTCCAATTTGACATTTTGCAAAAATACTATCATTGTGTTAGTTTGTTCGCATTAGTCCTATCGTTGCTCCGTTGACTGCTGTCCAATTTGTACGTGCCAACATAACACCAACGAATTAATTGTATTTATGTTTATTATAGGAGCTATGTAGGAAGCAGTGAATGTCACACATTTTCAGCCTCACTGATAACATATAAGTTTTTTTTGTCCATTTACTCTACAATTTAAAAAGTAAATAAGTATTTTAGGTAACTTATCCAGCTGTAAATCCTGACTGCAGGAGTTAATACCGGTCAATTATTTAATGTTGGGACATCATCGATCTATCTATTGTGTATGAATGTGTACGTGCTAGTTTCTTTTACGATGTTAACGCTGGGTGGTTGCTTAAAAACTCTTGGATGTACACCAAGAGGAAGTTGTTTTTAAACATACTTTAGAAAAAAAAATTGCGATTTTTTTAATGAATAGCCCATAGGACATGAAAGTGCTACACCAAAGACAAATGACATTTGAATAGATGCCAATGTAAACTCAATCTTGGGAACGGAACTGGATTGTTCGGAATACATTGGAAATGAGCCAATTTGAGAAATCTCCCAAGACAAGCAGATTAGTTGGGAATTCAGAGAACTACATGCATGTAATAAATTGAGTGTGAACAATTTTGCTTTTAATACTTTAAAGTTTTTGAATTTATTGAAAACAGTACATTATTTAAAACTGAAAAGGCCAAATTTTATATACATATGTAAAAAAATAATATATATATATATTTTTTTTTACATATGTATATAACATTTGGCTAGGGTAGATTAGGTTTTCGTGCTGTTTTTTTTTCTGTACTTTTAATGAGTTAATTAATATCACTTTAAAAAGTGTATCAATTCATACGTGTGTTGAATTAACCGCTTAAATTTGGCCTTAATTAATAGCTTAACCAATTATTTAAAAGATTTTATGAATTTTGGTGTTTTTAATGGCGAAGTTAATAATTTACTATGTTTAAAACCAACAGCATATAATCGAAAAAAATCTATGTAAAATATAGTTATGGACAAACATTGAACTTCACAATCGATTAGACTAAAAAAATAATTAAAAAAAACATCTTTTCAAATATGACTCTAATTGCTCATGATTGCTGAAATTACGTGTTTTTCGTTCATTTTTATACCAAACCCAACCTTTTCCCGAACCCGGCATAAACGTAGTTAATTATTCAAATTCTTCGATTTTAATTTTAACACATTAAATATAACATTAAAAAATGGTAATATAAGCCTATGAAAAAATGTTTAAAAATACTCAAATACTTTTAAAAAAATCGAATGATAAACTTCATGGGAAATTCTGAAAACCACAGTTGTAGGTGCAGCTTGAAATTCTTTGTATCGGTCCCGAAAGCTTAAATATGAAAGATTAGGTCCTACGAGTAAATCTCCGTTTGATTACCCCCGGGAAGACCACAATTAACTAACAAAAACAGTTTATTGGTAGAGCTAGAGTGTTTACTCCTCCTTTCAGTGTCTATGAATATGTACGTGTACTTACAGTATGTAGATATTTTAAATTAAAAACAAAAAAAACATTAGCCACTCATCTCACTAGGATAGTCCTGTGTTGAGATGAGCGGCTTTACAATTTGGTGACAGATATACAAAAAAAAACATATCACCAAAGTTATTTAGACGCAAATAGCAAATACCCTTTAGAACCTGATACAAAGGTGTGCTAAATGTTTACTCGTCATCCCTATTGATGTTAACCCAGTATTACAAATTAATGTAGCCTGTGTAATGCGAGAACTCTAGGTTTTAGGAATTTCCAGCACTTTTGGTTCCAATACAAAGAAAGCCAGTGTGCAGATACATTCTCAGATTTGCATTAATGTACATAAGTTCTGTACAAAAAGTTGTTCAAAGAAGCGAAGCTAGCAGTACTCAATGGAGTGTTGATACCAACCCAGATGTATCGCAGTGAGGCATGGAATTGGCAGAGGAAGGATGAAAGTAAACTTAATGCCGTGGAAATTAGATCTCTCAGGCGAATGTGTGGTAAAACCATGTATGATCGTGTGAAAAATATTGAGATTCGTAAAGAATGCAAGGCTGATGTAAGCGTCATAAGCAAGATTAAGAATTGGACGCTAAGATGGTTTGCGCATGTAGAGCCAATGAACGAAGAAAGGAGTGTAAGGAGAATATCTCACACGAATGTGAATGGAAGAAGAAGCAGGGGACCCCCGAGGAAGACATGTCATGATCAAGTGAATCGAATACTTGAGTTGGACCATGTCAGAAATCGGAATAATGGAAGAGAATGTATGAGACGATGTATGAATGTGAATGAAGCAAGAAGTGTATGCCAAGATCGATCGAGCCGTTTAAGATATGTCCACTGAAAATTCGGATTACCTATTGGAACTGTAAATAACAATTACTATTTGAAGGAACTAAAAATATTAAAACTCTCATATACAAGACTTGTTTCCGACCTAACTTTTATTTTTAAAATTGTTAATGGTATTATGGACAGCCCTGGCAGTCAGCTTAATTGAATTGAATATTCCAACTAGAAATACTCGATCTAAAATTTTATTCAATTGTAACAACAATTTCAGGACTGAATCATTCAAAAATTCACTTGTAAAATATTACATATTATTAAAGTATTTCCTCACGCGGAAGATAATACTTTTTCAGACTTAATAGATATGTTCAACTGAACGGAATAAAAATACAAATAGACTAATAAATAGACAGATGGACCACTCTGAAGATAACCCTCACAGGCTGAAACGGTCAAAAATAAAACTGGAATAAACTTAAAAAGTATATTTTATTTAATCATTACAAATAGACTATTATTGCATACATCATACAAAATTATTAATGAGGTATGTGTCTAGAGTATAAGTTTTATAGAATTTGTGGTGTGTTTTGCAAATTAACCTATGTTGCAGATTATTTGGAATGGTACTAACACGATTTTATTGCTGAATTTGTTCGTGAGACAAATTAGATATTTAGTTGTTGTGTTTCGTGAAGACTATTTATATACTATCTATGTACGAGTACCTACTGTGATGTGTTTTACACCTGTGTCACTATTATAATTAAAATTTTATAACAAAATATGTGAAAGCCCACATTGGGCGTATACAATATAATAAATACATAAATTACATGAATAACAATCACAATAAATTACTTTCCGTTTTCTAAACAGAATTCTATATAGCAAACAATTACATACTTCTGAAAATTGAAATTAATTTCAGTCTCTTTAAATTTATTCAGTCAAATTTTTAACATGTAGAAGCTACCTATTGATGCTTCCAATTTTTTATCACGTCGCGTCGCACGATATTACATTTGTTTTCCACGGTAAAAAGTCAATTACACACGGGAACTTTGTTTTTATAGGACTGGAATATTTATGTATGCAAATTTCAGTAGCAGTGGCGTAAAGACCGTTCGGGCAGTATTTATTTATTTTATTCTTATCCGATGGCGGTCCGTCCTCTCTGCCTACCCCTGTGGAGAAACGGCGTGATGGTTAGTTAGTTCTGAGATCCTTTGTTACTGTTAGTTCCGTTTTGTCCACATTAATGTTGTCACATCATGGGCAGTGGAGTTTGTGGCCTCCATCAGTTTACATAGAAAACTTTTTTTTGCAAACCTCAGAAGGTTTTTCAGCGGTTTCAAAGAGAGTCTTTATGATTTCCATTAGTTATCCTTCTCCAGTATTAATTAGTATTAGTGACTGCTCGACCAGTTTCAATAGAGTACGGTCAAGATTAAACAGCTGATATCATTATTTTATGATATTTTACATATCTACATAGCATAATATTATGTGTAACCACGCCGATACCGGGAAAATTTGAGTTACTGCAATAGATCGATTCTAGCTATATAGAGAAATTTTGTATTTGCATATTGATACCCACTTGATACAGAATCCGTGATCATTTCCTGTACATTCGACTCATGATTATGTGGGATCACACTAACAGAGTTGCGATTTCGCATGCATAAAATTAAATTCTATTTTACAATAACAATTGACTCAAAAATTTCTCAGATATTTTAATTTCACGAAACGCTAGCATACATACTGTATAAACCAATAATATTTTACAAAACCACAATACACAAAGTTATTTTGCATTCGCCGATTCATACGTACCTTAATCATACATACCTACGTTAATCTTTGACCAAGTCCGTCAATCGCCGCCAGCAGCTCAGTGGGACATGTTCTCGAGCGGCATGCAGTGGTTTTGCAGTGGCGACTGTAATTTTTTTTTAGATTTAAACTATTTATTTTTTCTTTATACATATGTTAGATTCATATAACATTGTATTATTATAACTATAAAATTATATAATATTTTTTTGCAAGCCATTTAAAAACTATTATAATTGCACAGTGACGAGTGGTAATCGAAGGGAAAGGTGTTTTTAAGAAAGCAGAATTTTTTACCATAGTTTAGATTTTTAACGTTGAATTTATATCAGAGCTGTGTTGGTAAACCAACCACACGTACAAAATAAATAATATGAATCTTTAGTAACTTTTCTCATAAGTTTTGATTGGTAAGCTCCAATTCCCTCACGCTCACCTACATGCAGAAAATACACGACAATTTTATTTATTTAGTAATTTACGCCCTTATGGACTTTTACATAATAAAATTATCATATCATTACGATCGGTAAATATGATAGTGATACAGGATTAAATGGTTTGCTTTCGTCAAAGAGGGATGATTTTAGTAGCAATCACCCCCAATAATTGTGAGCTTGCTATATTTCAATACGCGATAAAAAGCTGTTTAACATATTTTCGTACTAGACTACTCATCTGCATGTATTTACAAAGTGTTGGATTTCGGGATGGGGTAGGAGGAAGGTTGGGTAGAAGAGAATGCACCACGATGGGCGTCAGTGTTGGATTACGGAATGTAGCCCCAAGGTGAACGACTGTGTTGGATTACAGGTAATGTTGGCAGGAGGAAGGTCAGGTATTACAAATGGATAGAGGAGACAATAATATCAGCGTGACTTACCCTGGTGATGGCCTCTTACGTAGGGTGTCTTTGTCCAGACATTGGTTAGCTCAGATTCGGTAATAGCATGAGGTTTTCTCTCAATCAAGGTCAGTGGATCGACCGCGGTCTTATAATTGGGTTTGAGTTATTTCTAAGCTACGTTAAATGAGTCGAGGTAGTACTTTCAGTCTCAGAATTTATTGTATGAAGAGAACATACATTGCAGGTTATGAACAATCGAGTAATTAGTAGAAAGGTCCTATTTCTGATATGAAGTATAACCTAAATCCTCTCTCTCTGATGGAAGTCTATAACCGGGAATAGCAAACGGTAAGGGCGAGTACAACACATAACAGGGGATAGGTTAGAACAGCTTACATGAGGTGGTCTGTCCGGCGGCGTGAGCTGCGTGCAGGGTCACTAGAGCTGATCATTTCCACACTGAGTTTAAGATAGTCTTTAAGTTACGAGTCACCATCTTAGGTGCTTCATAGTAAAAGAGCACGACTAGCTACGGGTTTCAACCCGCATGAGAAATACGTTGCCTTTAAGATTTGGTTGACAAAATAGCGCTTTAGCCGCGAACTCTTCCAGAGTTGCTGCTGACGGATCGCTGATCCGATCGGTAGTAGGTCCCACACAGGAATGCGTGGTGAACAGGAGTGCCCGGCCGAGCAGCAGTGGGCGCTCGGGAGTCGCTTCTTGTTATATCTGGCCGGTAATGATTGTTTGCCGGTTTGAGCGGCAAAATCACCTGATTGGTTGATTACTGTGAGCATTTGAGGCAAATGTCGTAATTGGTTGCCCAGCTATTTGTTATGAAGAGGAGCTAGGATTTAACTTAGGGTCATCCTTTTGTTACGTAACAAAAGGTATCATTTTTTGTGATCTTGAAAAAAACAGACTTCTGAAAAATAATAGTTCAGGCGAAATATTATTTAAATCCTCATGATTAAGTCCCAAAATAAATCTACACCCAAAATATTGATAACTTAAAATGCTTCGTAAAGCTCTTTTTCTTTTCGTTGAGCTTTAAGGGCGAATATCCCTCAAATCCCACTGGGGTTTTTAAGTTTCTTTCCCAGCATGTCCGTTATCTTTCAATACAGGAAGAAACAAAACTTTATGTATTTGGATCACGTCTGTTATACAGATATCGATCATACAAATATGTAGCAAGTATACTTTTCTGGAAGGTTTCAGATCTTCTGTGGGTAGGTGCCCACCCACTTTGGTAGAGATTTGATATAAAGTAAATGGGACTGGCTTTGTGTTATAAAAAAAAACATTTTAATACAGTTATAAATGTTTGGCATTAATTATTACTTTATCAGAATCGATGGACTTCCACGATGACTGGTTGCAGCATTCACGAGTAGTTCTAATAACGGTAAAAAAATTGTATCAACTCGCATACGAGTAGGTAATACATTTTAAATCGATAATATAGAATACTGTTTGTTTTTAGTTAGTCTGTTTTTATTCAAATAGCTTTTTATGCTGGATTTCTTAAAATTTATCCTAGAAATTAGACCTGATCATAGATATCCGCAGGAATCGAACCTCCAATCACCTGACTTTAATCCAAATTGCGAAAACCTCTATAGAACGATTGGAGTAAATAGAAAAAAAAGTTTGTAGATAGGTATCTACGAACGTTTGTTTTAAGAAACAACAAGATTAGAGTACTCTAACTAACTAACCATCACGCCGTTTCCCCGCAGGGGTAGGCAGAGAGGACGGACCGCCAAATAACTCGATCTTGGCATACACTTCTTGCTTCATTCACATTCATACAACGCCTCATACATTCTCTTCTGTTATTCCGACTTCTGACATGGCCCGACTCGAGTATTTGATTCACTTGATCGTGCCATGTCTTCCTCGGGCGTCTCCAGCCTCTTCTTTCATTCACATCCGCGTCATATATTCTCCTTACACTCCTTTCTTCGTTCATTCGCTCTACATGCCCAAACCATCTAAGCGTCCCTTTCTTAATCTTGCTCACTACGCTTACATCAGCCTTGCATTCTTTATGAATCTCAACATTTTTCACTCGATCATACATGGTTTTACCACACATTTGTCTCAGAGATCTCATTTCTACAGCATTCAGTCTATTTTCATCCTTCCTCTGCCAGTTCCATGCCTCACTGCCATACATCAAGGTTGGTATCAGCACTCCATTGTGGACTGCTAGCTTCGCTTCCTTGGACAACTTTTTGTTTGCGCCAACCGCGTTCAGTCCCCCGTTAATGGAGTTTCCTGCATTCACCCTTCTTTCAATATCCCTATCAGTCTTTCCATCTCTCGTAAACATACTTTCCAAATACACAAACTCATCGACCTACTCCAAGTATTCATCATTCACAACTATATTGCATACTGTTTTCGTACTCTCTCTCTTTCAAACACCATGACTTTGGACTTATTTACATTCATCATTAGCTCATTCATCATACATACTTCGTTCATCCTAGATACGAGGGACTGTAGATCTTCCATACTGTTAGCAATAAGCACCGCATCATCAGCATACAACAGACAACATACTTGCAGACTACTCATTTTCGCGCCCAGGCCCACCTCTTTCAATTCTTGCACACAATTATCCATGTATAGATTGAATAACCACGGTGACATTACGCAGCCTTGCTTAACACCTTTTGTGATGTCAAACCACCCCGTAAAATCACCGTTTGCCCTAACACATGCAACGCTTTCCTCGTACAGCGATGCGATTGCCTGTATAAGATTTGTATTCACACCATACTTAGACAACACCTTCCATAACTTTTTTCTGTCAACTCTGTCGTATGCTTTTTGTAGATCTACAAAAGCACAGAAAAGTTTCTGTTTTTTTGCCAGAAACTTCTCTGTGAGATTAGAGTACTCAAACAAACAAAAACAACTTTTACATGTTTTGTCCTGCATTTTTGGATAAATTGCAAAACACATTATTTATTTATCTAATTTTTCGTACATGACATAATTTGCCATTTTATAATATTTAAAATCTAATTGCTATTTCATTAAAAAAATGTGTTCACAAGTTTTTTTAAGTTAATCCCTTTCTCGTCTTTTTATTCACCATCTGATTCAATTTGTTCACTTTCCGTAATGCATTATTTTGTGAATTTGCCCAACATTAAATACTAAAATTCTTGAATGTGCATAGGGCTCCTCCAGCGTATACTCAAGCAATGGTCTAAAGCCCTAAAAACTTGAAGATACCTATCTGCTTCAAGTTTCGGGATAGTTCGTCCAAGTGAGAACCCTCATCATCGCCAGGATCTTCTGTCATTGGAGCTTAATGCTAAAAACGTGTTAAATTTCGTCAATTGTCGACTTAAGTACGAGGTGTATTTGGTTTCGTCCTGAGAAATGGACGCAGAAGGCTTCTGATCTATCCTTCAACATCAAATAGATTATTATTCAAGTGACGGAATTTCAGAAATTCAATTCAAATTCAAGTATTTACTTTCGTGGGTACATGAAGTAATTTCTATTATTTATTTATCTTTATAAAACATAACACATCTATGTCTGTCCCACTGGGAAATTCCTGTGTCGAGACAGACGACCATTAAAACCAATACATTCATAAGAAGCAGATAAAATGGATACGAATGTTTCATTTTCTTCAGGGTGTAATTGAAATAAGATACAACACATTGCATCGGTATATAGAAATGGAACAAAATAGAATTAAGTAATACATTTCTGTTGTTGTTGAAGGTTTAAACCACTATTTTAATAAATAAATATGTACATGTTTCGAAACCAATGATTTCTTCATCAGGATATAATGTATAATAAAAAAAAAACACATGAGCATAGATAAATTATAAACATAGACAAAAATAAAAAGTGGTGAGAGAAGGTAAATAATTGGGAATTAATGCTAAAAATAATTATATGAAATAAACAAAATTACAATAAAATAATATATATTATATGCACATCAGAAACTTAAAATTTAAACAAAACCAATAAAACACTGAAATAACAATATTTATTTGTGATATAGATATTTATGTGAAAAAATTAAAATATAGCTATTTAAAAAAACTTATTTTTACTTATATAATTTTTTACAAAACGAATTAAAAAAAATTGTTTTCGCTACTCCAATTATTATTCATTTTTGAAGTCTTACAAAACGGAGCAATCCGTTTGATTGTAAGAAAACTCTTTAATTGAAATAACTCAGAGCGGTCAGAGTTGGCAGAGACTTGATCAAATGGAATCTCAGCTAGCCGAGAATCGATATGCAAATAAAATTTCGAAAATTCTGTATGGGATGAAATGAAGTAGCTCTTCTAAGTTTTTATGCCAGGAAGTAGATAGAGCATGCTTATGTGATTAGTACCTAGCCGTTTATCGATTAGTTTTTTCGCAACGATAGTAGATCTCTAGGTCGTACGAACCGAACCATTTGTAATTTTTTAACTCTATTAGAGAAGGAATTTTTGGCATTTTGTTCGCATGTTTGTAGAATACATTCAACACAGTATTTTAACCCATCTGATATTGAAGAAAATGGTCGTTTTAAATACCTCTGGGAAAGATAGACAATCGTAATAACAATAAAAAAATTGGTATCCTAGTAGAATACGCCTTGCTTATTTCATTATTTAAATTCAAATAGGTATCTCCAAAGTCCACTTCATCGCAATATCGCTGTACCGACGGAATATCCTTGACTGCCTGTTTTCGGTACTTTTGATCTCCATTGTTCTTGAGTCGCCCTTCAGAGAACTCAAAACAAAAGTAAAGTTGTTTTCAGGCCAAGTTTGTGTAGGATTCGCTAAGAAGTCTTCAGCCTAATAAAATATAGAGTAAACATAATAAGGTTATGAAATAATTTAGCCTAACTGAAAATTGAGAAGTTTTTACAATGGGCGTTACGGAAATTAACTGCCTTATATGAAAATTTAATCGTCCCCAAAGTTTTAAGCAAAACAATGAACTTTTAGCGCGATTGTTCTATATTGCGAAAGGCGCTGTTAATCTGTAATTAGGTATCTTGATATTAGAAATCATTAGCCTTTTAAAACATAAAATAACATGCATTCCTTCTTAACTATCATTCGGAAGACGGAGGTGGGTAGGTACTGAAGCACAAGGGTCTCTACCAGAAACCCATAATAATTTTAGTTATTAGATTTTCTTCAGAAAAATGAAGAACTTGAGGATCCCTCCGCTTTTCGGTATTTAAAAATGGGCTCACTGCACAGTAGTTTGCATTTAAAGTGATTTATTTCGCATTGTCGCACTACGTATCTACCCAACACGAAGGTCATTAAATACAAAAAAACGAAGCGAAGGATGTTAAATTGTGTTCGCGCCGTGTACATTGGGCAGGAACCCACTTCAATGATTTATTTTGTGCTCAAACTAAGAAATTGATCTACAGCCTGACATTACTGTAATGTAAACCATAAAGAAAATTCTTTCTGGCAAAAAGATTATGGAAGTTTTTGTTAGATTACCGAATAAAATAATGTAGATGGGTTATTTTTACTTAGATATACAAGAGCAGCCATTCCAAATAAATCAATGTAATAGCAGAGGCTTTATGCAAATGATTGAATTGTAATTATTAATAAGGCCCCGTGATGTATTAATTGTTTTTATGTTTAATCCGTAAAACCCTATTTAATTTATTTTTTTTAAATTACGTGTACCAATTTAACGCCACCCCCACTCCCACTACGCTCATCCAATAATAGAATTATTTTTGTACTTGTATATTTTTTTTTTTTATGAATACCGCACAAGAGTCCCAAACTGCTCCCAACCGTCTGAAGCCAGTGAGACTATGGCATTCCCAATTATGGAATGTTGTGAGGCTGAAGGTATTGGTATTAGGGGAAGGAGAAGTGGGAGAGGAAGGTGGGGAAAAGGGGAAATACCTGGCTATTCAGATCTGGTCACCAAACACGGCTAAAAGCTATTTCAAGCAACGTTTCAATTCTGAATGGTGGTCTTCCAGGGCGATACTTAGAGTATCTTCCACTGTGGAACGTGAACAAATATACCATATATATTTTTTCAAATGAATAAATTGTGAAACAACACAAATTAATTAAATAAAAATTACTTGCGCACGCCGGGATTTGAACCCGCGACCTTCGGATTCGTAGTCGAGAGCCTTACCCCTCGACCTTGGAGGCCGTCAGTATGTTTTAAGTTAGTTTTAAGAATACTAGTGGATGACACAGATGTGTCGAAACCGGTAGCAAATAAATAAAATTAAGTAACAAATGTACATTATGAATAAAACTCTTCAAAACAAAGTTATTATTTACTTCTGCAAGTATTAATTTTTTTTATTATTGTGACAACTGTTTTGGCATTCAAGGCCATTTTCAAACTGTCGTTTCAAACCATGTTAAAAATAATGATAAATAAATTATTCGATTTGTACAGGTGGGAACAAAGAACTTTAATTTATATGATTTACAAACAATTGATCTTAGTCGAGCACAAACTTTATTTATTTGAAAATTCCACTTGAAAAAAACAACCAATAATAACACCCGAATAATATTCTCTCACAAGTTCAACATTTTCACATGTACACGATGCAGGAATACCATCGTGTAAACAATCTGAAGTTTGTGTTTTTATTTCGGGTGTAATATATGAGTATACCCCTGCATTAGGGGATCTTACATGGATCAATTTGTATTTTTTTTTATTTATAATTAATCCAGAGACATGAGACCATTTTAAAAGTTCAGTGTAGTATTTTTATAAAATATCCATATATGGTTCTAATGAAAGAGTGAGGCCGGGCTATGAATTAATAACGTCATTTCATTTTAACGGTGCGATCAAAGCATCACAGATCGTTTTCTGGGAAAGGAACGTAACTACTAAATACAGATGGCGTCAAAATTGCAGCTCGGGTACGTATTCCTCCTTCATGTCGATAAATAAATTTTTGTTGTGAATTTAAAGTTTTGTGAGTTTAGTAGGTCTGTATAGTGTGCTCCACAGGATTATTTCTGTAACAATTCCTCCCTCGTACTTCACATGATTGACATGGATAGGATTGTTGTAAGTCGCAAGTAATTTTTGTGTTACTCTGGTTTTGAGTTTGACAAAGGGTGTTAAAATTTTTCTTGCACCTGGCGCCGTTTAGCTCAGGGACGGCCCTTTCTAAATATCGTTAACGTGTTTTAATTTTTTTAAACATTTTTAAAGCATAATATCAAAGTTTATTAACCCATTATCCGTTTGAACCTGTCTGTCCACAGTGTCCAGTGTCCACTACACATTTATTATAATGGGCAGTTGGATTAGTGAGGCAAATACCTAAATAATCATTATGGGTATCAAAGGACAGGAATTTTCCATTTGGGTCGGCTTGCGGAATAGCTTAATCCTCAATACAAAATAATATTACATGGGTTCATTTCTGGTGATTCTGATACGATTTGTAATAATATATTTCTAGAGCAACGCCGTATCACCATTAACTACAGATGTAACGTTTAACCAGTCGGAAAATTTTATAAGGCGGTAGAAATTATTTTTCCAAAATAAAAGAGAAATTTCATAAATTGTGTTTGTCGTATATTAATTATAGCTGACTGACATTCCAAAAACACAAATCAAAATCTTTAGACATTCTTTATAATATTTTTTTCAGTGCCATTTGCCGGCTAATAGTTGATAAGAAAGGATCATATTTGGACCATCGAAATAAGGCACATTTGATATGTTTGAATCCACAAATACACATTTTGGTAAAGATAATATTGACTAACCGCAATATGTTTGTAATCATCAAAAAGCAGTATAAGCGTCCTCCCTTATTCACAATCCATACAATTAAATAATCTATAATCAATAGCCTCACGAGGTAAGCATGCAAATTCATGTATAAGAATAAGGAATCCCGCATATTAATAAAATAACTAAGTGATGTGTACCCGGCCTTGCTCGGGTTTATATAAAGTTATGATGTTGTGAATTCTTGCTTGTCATTAGGGTGCCATAATTGATTTGACAGCGAAATTAACTATCTCTAAGCAAACAAACTATTTGAAAATTTTCTTTCATTCCAAACGTTTATTTTTTCAAAACATATCTAAATAATAGAGTTCTTATGTAGGTACCTACTTGTGTTTTACATTTTGAAAATACTCCATTAAAAAAAAAACCTTCTTCTTTTGAATATGCAATCTGTAGCTAACCAGAGCGTTATATTTATTGGCTAACCTAAATAAAACATGGCGGGTTCAATGTTTTTTATACTAATTTTAAAACGTTATAGCAACAGTTTTACATATTGGATTTCATTCAAACTACTTTCTAAACCTTCCCGACACTAATAAGAACGAACTGTGCTATTTTCAGCGAAACCGGTCCAGTCATTTTTGAGAACATCGAGGACAAAGAAACAAACAAACTTACATTGATTTTTATATATATAAGATGGTAATGTGAGTATAGCATAAGATTTAAATGTTCATTCAAAAGATATGTAAAAGTCTTTTGTTTATCATTTACTTTAACTCTAAACATATCAACTGTGTTGGAGATAAAGTGAAAAATATACGATACACGGTAATTAAAAATTATACATTGTTATGATTCATGATAATTGTACATTATAGAATACAATGTAATGATACCTGATATTGATACACGATAATAATACATGCTAATGATTCTATGTGAGCATAGTATTATGCCACCCCGGAAGCTTAATTTAATCGATATCCGTTAGATTTTTAACAGAATCCCGGCATTGTGTGGTTGGAGGGGACAATACCGACATCGCGGTGTGTTCTCGTTACCCCAGCTGACTATACCTATTCCGCGGTGGGAAACTGACGTGCGGATAATGCTCCATTGATACGTGCCATGATGATGATCGATGGACCAATAGATTGATCGATCCTTGTCGGGCGCGATGAGAAATTAAGCAAACAAACTACGTACGTAATTAAATGGAGATTTCTGAGCGTCCATTAATTTGTTTTTCTCGTTCATTACGGGGATAAACTATTCAACGTTGTTAGCACTAATAGATTGCGAATAATTAATGATAATTAAGTGTTGAAGCCGTTGTACTGTTCCAAATTGAACATCTAGTCTTAGTGGATTCTGCTAGCACATTAGCATTAAGAACCCATGGATGGGAAACTTGCTTCTTTGGGCGTCGTATTAAATAGGTAGTTAAATGCTAAGAAACTTTAATCTTCTTGTTGTAATGGTAGCATTAGTAAAATTTTAGTTCTTCCGTGGGATCCTGTTGTTGAAAACTTTTACAATATAAGGGCAATGTGACGTACAAGTCGATAATAAGATAACACCGTAAACTTTAGCATTGCAAATATTTATATTGGTGTAATATTGATACCAGAAAAAACAAAACTTTTTGAAAGCAATTTTTTAGATGTTTCATTCTATGTGGCGCAAAAATACATGAACCTACCTGTAATGAACATATGTCTAAAGATAACGTGTGAAAAAGACAGCCCGGATGAGAGGGATGAAAGGATGAAGGGCTGAACACGCGTTTGTTATCTCTCTTCCATCTCAGTAGTCAACCACTTGTACGTTATTGATACGTTTGTGTATTATTTCGCCTTTAAATATATAATAGAATATTCTTAAAAAGTAAAAACATTACGTACGTTTGTTATATACATACATATTGATGTATTTGACTGACTTAGCTATTCAGGATATGAAGGAATATTGGAAATCGTTTTTTGATAACATTAGGATTGTGATGTTAAGTTTAATGTACTTTGTGGTGAAATGATTTTTTTTTAATACTGATAAAATTATACGAATTTGGTACATAGTTGCAAAAATGTGAAATGTGATATAATCCACTAAAATAATTTTGAAACGGTTAAAACTTTCCAAATTGTTAAAAATTACCGATAAATTTGGTCAAACATGATCCTGGGATAAATACGGTCAAATATGCATTATATATTTAACAAATTGCCGTAGGATTTTAAAAACAATTGTCCTATGATGAAATTCTCACTGATGTTAAAGTGCTGGCTTTTGGAAAGAAACCTTGTGTATTGATGGTAACAAATATGACGATCTCCTTGGTTGTATAGCTCCTCGATATCTGGAGTATTTACTGTTACGGTGTTACTATTATATTTAAGTCTATCCTCATTGTAACCAACCTGCAATGTTGTTTTATGTATATATGTATATGTATATATATATTTTTTTATTTTTTTTCTCAATTTATTTAATACTTGCAGATGCTTTGATATTTCTGATATTTACGTAATATTTATATTTTTGTAATATGAATGTTTTTATAATGTTGATATTTTTTACAATATTGGTATTTTTATAATATTGATATTTTTATAATATTGGTAATTTTATAATGTTGATGTTTAAAATGTTGAAATTTTTTAAAGTATTGATGTTTTCATAATATGATATTTTTATAATATTAATATTTTTATAATATTGGTACTTTTATAATTTTGATATTTTTTATGATATTGATATTTTTATAATATTATTTAAATCGGTGTTATAAAATTGGACTTTAGTATCTCAATAACAAAACTGTAATGCTTTTTCCATTATTTTTTCTTTTTAATATTTTTTTCAACTTATGTACATTGATCACAACATGCATGCGCCTAAATATAATAATTTTGCCCTACATTTGTATGTAATTTATTGTTGTATTATATTATATTGTTGAAATAAACTCCTGCTGACAAGCTACCTGCAGTGGCTTAGCGGGTATAAGTTCCCACTGTATATAATTAATATTATACAATAAAATAAAAAATAAAATAAAAAAATGGTCACGTATGGCCAATTACGGTCATGACGAAAATATGTGGTCTAAAATATATTGTTCAGCATCACATTGGGATACACACGATTAAGCATGGTTCATCGTAGTTAATCATCGTTAAACATGGTAGAACACGGTTTAACGTGCTTAACTATGGTTAAATAAGGTTAAACACGGTTTAATACGGTTAAACATCGTAAAACACGGTTAAATACGGTTAATCAAGGTTAAATACGGTTAATCAAGGTTAAATACGGTTAAACACGGTTAATCACGGTTAAACACAGTTAAACGTGGTTAAACATGGTAAAACATGGTTAAACGTGGTTAATCATGCTTAACTATGGTAAAATAAGGTTAAAAACGATTAAACACGGTTTAATACGGTTAAACATCGTAAAACACGGTTAATCAAGGTTAAATACGGTTAAACACGGTTAAACACATCTAAACGTGGTTGAATATGGAAAAAAACATGGTTAAACATGATTAAACATGGTTAAATACGATTTAATTTTTTAAAATCTAACAGTTTCATAACGAGCAGTCTTAAATATATATGCTAGGTTGTTACCGGTAAAGAATCGTGGGATATAACTGGACTTCTCAAGACGAAAACTGAGAAGTGTTGTTTCTACAGAATTCAAATAATATATTTGTTTTTAACCACCATGTTTTCTAGATAGCCGGAAGAGTAAAACTATTATTTTATTTGAATAACTTATTGAAGTTTATAAACCTCATTAAAATATATTTTTAATCATTAAAGATAATATCAACAACTTTCTTAATGAAATACGAAACCGAAAGTACACAGAAAATAAAAAGATAACGGTAGCAGCTAGGACCTTGTCAAGGTTCCGAATAGACCACGAGGTCATGGGTTCGAGTCCCAATTGCTACTGTTATATATTTCTTTTCTGTGTTTTTTATATTGCTTTTCGGTTTCATGTATCATTCTGAAAGCTGTTAATATTATTTTCAATGATTAAAAATATATTACAATAGGTTTATAAGCTTCAATAAGTTATTCAAATAAATTAATAGTTTTTATAACAGGTTAAATAAAAGGTTAGTTTGTTATATTTTAGCCACATTGTGAAAAATGCAATACATTCAGTTGCCTTGAAAAATATTTCAATTACTATTATTGCTGTGTCATCGGCATAAGAAATATTTTTTCCGGGGATTACGACATTACACAAATCATTCATACAGATTAATAATAGAATCGACCCAAGTACCGTTCCCCGTGGTACACCATTTTTTATCTGTGATTCAGAATTACAAATATTCCCAATTTTTTTGTTTGTTTTATATGTTTAAGTTGGTGAGAATTTTTGTCTCTTTTTTGAAACCTAAATGTATTATCTTTTACGAGTAATTTGTGATTTACGCTATCAAAAGCTTTTCTTAAGCTAAGAATATGCTTGGACATTTTTTGTTATTGTTGTATTCTGGTGTTAAATAAAAACATGTTTTTTAATGAAATGCACATTTATTGACCATTCTCGCTGACAATCGTTTTACAAATCAATAACAGGAAGAGGTAATATATGAGAGACAGTTTTTTAGAAGTAGTCATTGAGTTATTTTAATATATAATACCAACATAGGTGTGTATATATTTTTTGTCAAATCGTATATTGCATCTTCAGTGTTTAGTTAGTAGTTCTTTTCGGAAACCATACTGATTTAGTGATAATAACACTTTGCATTTGTCTAGATATTGAATTATTTTACTTCTAATAAACATTTTAAATATTTTGGTTTGGAACTAAGGAGATAGGTCTGTAATTATCTAATTTATGTTTTTCACCAAATTTTTGAATTGAAATTTTAATGCACACATACCGTTAAGTTATTTAAATCAAATTTTAAAATAATTGCGTGTTATTAACAATAAACAAATTAAATTCAGTTATGCAGATCGTTTATTGATAAAAAAACAACAAATGCCACATAGGATCCCTCTGATGTACAGACGTCTATTGAATCATTGTCTAATTAAATTCTCAGACAAGTGACATTATGTAGCTGTTTAGCACCTTAGCTATCAGAAGACCGGTGTAGATAAAATCGAGTTCCTATTGTGCCACCAATCTCGACCGTCCGCAAACGTCCATTGTAGTTAGTACTGTCTGTAAATCCCTTGTATTATTGCATCTCCTGGAAACATCCCCAAACACAGTGAACAATGAACAGGTGTCGTGGGACAGGTAGGTACAGAAGTTATTAGATTGGGGAGTAATTCTAAATCAAGGTAACGGTTGAGGGGTTTGTTTGTTTAATATTCTGCGTCGAAAGGTTAAGTGGTTTGTTTGCGCATGTTTCTGTATCAATCGGAATATTTAATGACTGAACGAGAACAAAAAAGGAAAAGTTATGGTGAGTAGCCTAGTTGTAGACACCTTAGATTTTTACTTTATTTTTATTTGAATACGTTTCTATTATGAATGGGTCTTTCATCAGGGCGACACTGAGAGTATCTACCACTATTATAATACAACTACACAACGATTAAGAATGTAGTTTTTAGAATTAATAAGAAGTATTTTGTTTGCACCACTGTTTAATATATAAAAACCAATATGTTTCGGAAGCAAAGCGTCCCTCATCAGGATACACAGTGTACTAAAATAATGACAAGTATAGAGAAATAATAAACACAGACAACTAGTAAAGGCAGAATAGACAAATTAGAAACATAAACAAAAATTAACAGTAAGTGATGAAAGTAGGTGAGTAATTAATTAAAATTAGGAGAAAAAAAATTAAAGAGAAAAAAAATCATTATAAAATACTAAATAATAAATTTGTATTAGAAATTAAAAATATTTGTATTTTTAGTATTGATATAAATAAAATAACGAATATATAACAAGGCATAAAAAATATAATAATAATAGTTATTATTATTAAAACACATTATAATTACAGTTATTAAATTGAAACTATATTTAATATTTTAAAAAATGTTTGATTATTAATAATATTTAATTGATATTAACACTTTTTCCAAATTCATAAACTTCAAATTTGTCTTATTGTAAACCAGTTGCATTCGTAAGTAAAATTTTTAAACCTTTATTTATGTTAAAAGAATGATTTGTTTCCAAAATATGGTTGGAAATTCAGAATAATTATTACTTAAACACCTTAGGCGCTCCTTAACTCTTTCGTATAAATTTTTTTCTGAATAAAAAGGTACACATTAATTTATAGACCACAATATTTATCCTTGTTATTTAAAATATAATTTATTATTCGTATAAAAAGCTGGGTAGATAGTACGACTATTTGGGATTTTTTTTTGTATTATTAATAAATTAAAAAGTATTATTATTATTTAAAAAATAAGATTTTTCACCACTGTTTACCAACGTCAATTATTTATGGTTAAAAATAATATTCAATAATTGTTTTCTTAAACTTTTGTTTAACGTAATATCTATTAATTTACTATAATAATTGTTGTTGATTGCAAACTGTTAAAATATATGTTTCTTTGTTAAAATAATTTTTGGAAGGATAAAAAAAAAAAAACAATGTTTTTTGTAATGCGGATTACAAATTTTTGATTACGTTTATTTACAAAAACGCAACGAGAAATTATTAAACATACTTTTTTCCACTCTAAAAATCATATTAGTATTTCAAATATTTTGTAAAACATACAATAGAACGGTCAGAAAAAAGTAATTGCGTATGGGCGTATTGTACAGAGCCCGCGGATACTTTAATAGTACACAACTGCTGACCCTGTACAAATCGCAAGTTCGCCCCATTGTAGAATTTGGCAGCCACCCTGGTCGGGAGTCCCAAAATATCTGAAAAAAAACCTTGACTCTGTGCAGAAACGGGCGGTCCGTTTGATAGATTCGCCTATCTTAACAAATGGGCTGCAATCTTTGGAGCACAGACGTCGGGTGGGAATGCTGTCCTTGTTCTACCGGTATTTTAATGGAAGATGCTCCGAGGAACTAGCGTCATTGATCCCTTCGGCACCGGTGCATAGTCGGGAACACGCCAAACGCGCGCCCAACATTTGCACACGGTTGACATTTGTCACATGAGAACGGGTCGCTTCTACGACTCGTTCTTGTGTTCAACAGCTCGGCTGTGGAATGATCTGCCGGCCTCTGTGTTTCCTCCATCCTATAACATGGGTCTCTTCAAGACCCAAGTTCACTCCTTCCTATCCTCTAAAAGATCCTCCACACAGCATCCCAAAAGATGATATAGGCCTTGAGGGAAATTATTTCCTCCTTGGTCTCCTGTGTGGAGTTTCTGTAAAAAAAAAAATATATATTTCTGATTGGATTTTGATAAATGCTAAGCCTATGTAAATTTAGAAAATATTTAACAAATATTTTTATATTCAAAAACATTATGTTAAACATTAAACATTAAAACAGTGGTCAAACCCGGACCACATACGAGTACACCAGTGAAGCAATAGTAATTAAATAAAATTATTTTACATTTCTGTGTTTTAAAGCTATTTTTTACTGAAGGGATTTTGTATGATATCGACTGTAAATAGGTAAAACCCCATAATCCACACTTTTCTCCAATCTTGCTTTTAATGTGTGTCGGATAGAATTATTTTTATTGTGAAAATTCTTGAAAAGGGGTATTAAATGTTCACACTGAACACTATTATCTTATTTTGAAAAAAAACTGTCGGTAAAATGAGTCAAATCTCACAACTCATATTAAAAATAGAAATTTAATATTTTACATCCCTTCTGGAACAATAAATTCAATTTTTTAAATTAGTTTTACAAATAGTAAAATTTTATTTTTGGAAATACCTCATCGTAATATATTTTTATACATTTAAGATAATATTAGAAACTGCTGCCATTATCTTTTTCTTTTCTGTGTCTTTTTGGTTTAATGTTTCGATTCGGGAGTTGTTAATATTATCTTTAAAGATAAGAAAAGTTAAATATTCATTTTCTATCGTCTCCAGTAGAGTTTTCATTTTGTGGCGTGGAGGGTTTTACCTATTTACAGTTGATATTATATCTTCTTTATTGGTACTATCATATATTTAGAATTACCCCTCGAAGTTATTGCACTTTACCCCGGACGCCTGATATATTATGGCTTCCTTTCACCTGCCACCCGTAGTTACTTATATTCACATAGATACGAAGCATTATCGAACATTGAAACACTGTCATAATTACTAAATCTAGATTTTACCTATAAATAAATTTCTTTTAAAATTAAGATAAGAAAATTAACATTCTAACGAACAATCTGTTTTTCGTACCTTTTATTCAATTTAATTTTCAGTAATATTAAATTACTCTTTTCGATTTTTTATTAAGATCAAACCTGTTTCACCCATTGGCATATTCAGATTGGGTCCAGGTTCAATTCATGATATTATTGTCGAATTGCAATAAGAATTAACAGTTTAAAAAAAAAGTGCAATAAATATTATGGATTTGTTATTAAGCTTATGAATACATTGAAGTTAGAACCTGTTTTAGGTTCTTATAGGGAGTATCCTTTCTATTTCGTAAATTTACCTGACGTTAACACGGGTCCTGTGGCGCAACGGATAACGCGTCTGACTACGGATCAGAAGATTCCAGGTTCGAATCCTGGCAGGATCGAATTTTTTGGAATCAATTTTTGACAGCGTAACTAACAAATTATTAAAATTTTAAAATGCAAATGCAAAAGGGGTTTGCGATTTTGACGGGTTGGAGTTATGAATGCAGTTTGCTTCTTCATTTGTTAATTTATAAGAAAACTGTAGGTATTTCAATCTCTATGAAATATCTCACATGGGGTCTAAACTTCATTTTTAAATAATAAAAAAACAACCAACAAACGATTTTTTCACTATATAAACAGCTAAAATAACTTAAAAAACAATTTTTGCACCAGTGCCCTTTTGCTTTTGGAATGATGATATAAACCCCCGTAACTGAAATATTGATTTGGAAACTTGGCTGCACTTTTGAAAAAAAAAAAATTAAAAAATGTAGTAAAATAAAATTTCAGTACGTGCGTAAAAAAAAGAAAATATATTAGATAAATGTCATAATAATTGAAGGTACTTACTGGAATAGTATTAACAAGCTAACAAATACTAATATTATTATAGTGAAAAACTGGTTCCTTAAAAATATCATCTCTGTAAACACTGAAAAATTAAAATTTATTCTTTTCTTTATCGATGATTTTAAATCAAAACGAGAATTAAATTTATAATACACCAAAGATGTAACTGATCCAATTGCAATCAAGCATGTTCTGCACTTAGTAAAACATTCAAAGTTAAATACTTTGGTGTATATATCAGCATTTTAAATGGAAAACACATATTTGTGAACGTGTTAAACGAATTAGATATTATATTATCTATTCATAAGGATTAAAAATATATCTAAAAAGAGTACTGCACGATTGTTCAATCAATATTACAATATAGAGTTGTTGGCTAGGGAGGAACATATGATAATGTTTCGAGTCCACTTAAAATAATTCAAAGATTGATAATAGTTGTGGGCTTGTAATGCAAAACAGCCTAATTACAAAAATCGAATTTTTCAACATAGCCAAAAAATGGTACCGACTCTCACAAGCATAATAATGAAACTTAAAAAACAGAATTTAGAATTGAAAAAAATAAATGGAATCGTTGCTTTGATTTATTAACTTAGCATTGGATAAATAATGTTATAAATTCATAATTTTATTTATTTTATATGAAAACATGATTATCTCCCCTATATCCTTGTATCTGTCGATCAATATATTTTTAAAATTTTCAAGTAAGGGGAAGACTTTATTAGGTCTTCTTCCTGATTCAGTTTCCAGCTAAGAAAACAACAAAAAATCCGTTCTTTCACTGTTTTCAAATTTGTCGACTGTTAATTTAATCTGTTAATGTTAGACAAAATAGAGCTTGTATGAATTTGAATGAAGCAAGAAGTGCACGCCAAGATCGAATTCTTTGGCCTTTCTGCCTACCCATTCGGGGAAACGGCGTGATGGTTAGTTAGTGCGTTTTTACAGAAAAAATATTTTTCTTAAATTTCAATTGGAAATAGTACCATCATTGCCATAATATGTAAAATAAAAAGGAACATATTTTTTTTACGGAAATAGTACGATTTGTCAAAAGGGTATTTTTAAATTGAAAAAATAAAAGAATTTGTCATTTCATCGTAAAAATAATTGTTTATTTATTTACGTTTTTAATCCAGCAGGACTGGGTGGATAGTGTAAACCCAATCTGACATATTACATGATATACTCGTACATATGATTATACACATACAAATAGAGAGATGAGTATAATAAAAAAAATGGTATTAATGTCGATTCCTTAGCCTCTAATTACCTTGACTGCGTATATAATTTCATTTTGCCATTTTTACAATAGGTAAAGCGTATTAAAAAAAAACTCTTAAATTTGTAAAAAAAATTAACAATTTGCAATTTAACATATTCTCCATTTTGGAAATAGGCAGTTTTGCATCAGCCCCACAGTCAATGTAATTAAAAAAATGAACTCTTTTTACAATATTCGATGTACTTACAACAACAAAAAAATGTATAAAAATATTCAATTATTCAAATTTGTAAAGAATTTAAAAAAATATATTTGCAATTTAACATATTCGAAAAATATCAGAATAAAGTTAAAATTCTACGATTCAACGCTAAGCATACTCAAAATACCTACCATTTATCTAGGAATAGAATCTTCCTTCAAATCTGAAAATTATACAAAATATCCATGAGTTCCAAATTAAATATTACCTGAAACTACTCTAACAACCTTTTATTTGACATTATACCTAATTAGTCTTTTTCTTTTTCCACAAACCTCGCGTTTTCTTTTCTTTAAGTATTAACACTATTACTAATTATAAATGACAACTAATTTTACACGGCACAGCTTTTCAGCCTTCATGGACTACACGCCACTGGTGTTACGTGACCCTTGCCTCTAGTCGTCGAAATCGTACTTATGGCAAGTCTATTAATTCTGACGTCTGTGAATGACTCGTATTTTTCTGCTGTACTAAAAAATGTTCAATTTTGTGATATTATTATTTAAGCGAAATTTCCTCACCGAAAACAAGAACCATGTTTCTTTATGGTGAGGAACAGCTATTTTATGTTTAATTGGCTACATTGTGTTAATTATGTAATATTTATGTAATTATTTATGTTAAAAAAATACATACAAAAAATACCATAAAAAAATATTGCATCGGCCGGGAATCGAACCCGGGCCGCCCGCGTGGCAGGCGAGCATTCTACCACTGAACCACCGATGCTGTAAAGAAAGTGGTCATTATTATGCTACAATAAAATTTAGTCAAATCTGCGAGAATCATTTCTTTGTTTTTGTGATAATATTTTAGATTTCTACTCCATTAGAAAATTTCTATAGCGCCGTTGTTGGGTAAAAATCACATAAAGCGTCCTTTATTTAGAGGAATTAATTTATCAATTAGTGTAATTTTTATTGTTTTTTTTTTTTTTTAAATAAATTAACGTTTTCCAAGAAGGGGGAAGAGGGAAGTGAATCTGGCTATGTAGATCATATTACTAAGCACGGTCAGCTAAGCTTTGGCCATTTCAAGCAACGTTTCGATTCTGAATTATGGTATTTCACCAGGGTCGTACTGAGTATTTACCACTCTGGAACGTGCCGCAAAAATACCATACATTATTTTATATTAATTAAATGTGAAATAACCACAGAGCAGGTAATTACGACTATATCGGACGTCCAAATCAGACTACCTACATATAACGGCACAGATGCGCTTATGTATCACATGCAAAAATTGTGTCACCACATCAAGGTGATGTACTTCTGCAATTCAGATGACGCATTTAAAGACGTAAATGGCAGCTGTTGACGTCACTATTTCTGGAATATACAACAATAACGTCAACTAAATCATCAAAAATGTCCTAACTGACGTGTTTCTATTAATCTCAAAGACCTCAATCACTTTCAATATAAGTCAATTGTTTCAGAGAAAAATCATATAAATAGAGAAGTTACTTAAATAAAGCATTCATTGTGAAAAAGTTATTCGGCCTTTATTGACCTATATTCTACTCCTACAAAAAGTCCTGCTGACAGATTAAAGTGTCGATGTGTACCGTTGTTTTCCTCCGAAATACAGAATTTGTATACGTTCCGTACAACGGCAATGGAAATAACATTAATTAAATAAATTTCTTTCTTTTCTATATCGAGGATCTTAGGCGCTCGATCACGGAGGTCAAACATACAAATTTACACAAATTGTACACTATTTTTCTTAACCCCACATTATGAAATATTATTGAATAGAACGACGAAACCGGTTTGAAATATCATAAATTTTAACTGAAAATTATTATGAAACAGCTAACCTTGTATTGCCTCATCATTATAAAGAGCCACTGAAAACACTTACGTTAGAGAACAATGCAAATGTTTCATTTTACAATGAACATTTTATTTATTGGAAAGAAAATGCCAGAGTCGTTTGAATTGAAAAATGAAATGAAATTATCAACAAAGATCATTTTAAATATGTCACTTTTTTGTCGGTATCGCACAAGAGTCAATCGTCAACAGTTTCCAATCGTCTGAAGCCAGTGAGACTATGGCATCCCCAATTGTGGTATGTTGTGAGACTGAACGTAATAGGGAGGGGAAAGAAATGGGAAGTACAGACGTGGTCACCAAACACAGCTAAAGCCATTTCAAACAACGTTTCGATTCTGAATGGTGATCTTTCACCAGAGCGCTACTGCAATTATCTTCCACTCTGGTATAAATCACAAAAAGTTTAAATGAATTAGAAGAAAAACTCTTAGGTGTACTTCAATTTGCAGCACAATACGTTAATAAAATAATAAGGTACCTCCTTGAGAAGTATTGTTTCTTTTCGAAGTACCCACAATAATTTCATGACAAATCAGTATTGCTCAATAATCCAAAGAAACTACTCAAAACTTTTCACAAACAAAAGTTAAAAAACAATTAGAAACTGACACTTTTTTTATAATAATAAAAAAAAAACAAGCCACGTTAAGGGGGAAGACTCAAATAAGGCGCTAAACGTCACTTCGCAGTATGCTAACGTAAGCAATACAACACATAATTTATCTGCAAATTCTTAACAGAAAGTTACGAAAGTGTCTAAGGTTTTCAGTGACGTAAATTCTTAAACTGTAACCTTTTATATTATATATGAAATACCTACAGTAATTTTAAGTAAAACGCTCGACAGTGCCTTCGCCGTTATGTTAACTGCACCCATTACAAACATATTTTAATCAAAATCCTTCCACAATCTCAGAGTAAATAAGATCAAGAACCAAAAGCGTTTATTAAAAATAATTCAGTAAATCTAGATTTTCACTGTAATTCCCTCAAAGTTCATGAATTTTTAAATTCAGTTCCGTCATACAAAAAACGTATGACAATTTCTGGCCCGCGCGATTGTTGATAAAACGATTTATTTCGCCGGAGTAAATCAGTTGTGAGAAGTCCTTCAGAGCGAGCGGACGTCGATTTGAAATTCGATATTTCTGTCTGTTTTATGACGAATAGCTGGGAAGAGAGGTGTTAAACTGCCACCGGAATGTAGGAATTACGTATTTTCGATTTTTTTGTTATAATCACATTTCTTTGCAACGTTCTTTAAGATGGTCCAAAAAGTGATTAATTTATTATACGGCACAATATAAAAGACCTGCGCACTGGAAAAAAACTGACGGACGTGGTACAGATCTACAAGATTATATCTTTGCAGGCGGTCAACAGCAAAACTAATGAATGAACGAATTATTTTTAAAATCTTAACATTTTTTGTGCCCATATAATTTACAATCTTGACGCCCCTGACTGCATATATAAGTATGCCGATCTGTGCCTATCGAAATCCATAGTTTTAGCGGCTATTTTGAATTTCTAGATATTCACACCGATTTGGTTAGAAAGCGGCGTAAGTCATGTTAGGGGGGTGCTGAAGTCAAATTTAATGTCAACCTGAGTAATTTCGATGGTCATTTTTAATTTTGAGTTCTCTACCGATTTGGTTCAAAATCGGAATTAAAGTGTTTGGAAGTGAACTGAAATCAAATGCGAAGAATGATAACAAAGAATGTTTTTCTTCATTTCAAATTGTAGAATCTTTATCCTACTTTAAAAAATATTAATTAACCTTCACTGAAAAATTACCCCTTAATTAATAATTTAAAAAAAAATAGCGAAGTTTGTTTTTTTTTATTTCTCGCTATTTTTTTTTTAGTGTTTAACCAATTTTGACAGTGAAGGGGTAATTTTTCGGTGAAGGTTAATTAATATTTTTTAAAGTAGGCTAAATATTCTACAATTTGAAATGAAGAAAAATATTCTATGTTATCATAATAACATAGAATGTTTTTCTTTATTTAGAACACCTGTATTTCGGACGATATTAGGTCCTTGGAGACCAATTTGTTTTCAAATTGTACCATCTTTAGTCTACTTTAAAAACAATAGATTAACCTTTACCGAAAAATTACTCCTTCACTGTCAAAATTGACCAAAACACTAAAAAATAGCGAAAAATAACAACTTACAAAAAATTTGAATAATTTAGAACCGCTGTATCTCGGACATTATTAAGTCGTTAGAAACGTATTTGATTTCAAATTATAGCATATTTGGTCTACTTTGCTTGGGGGAGGGGCAAGGGGAAGATAGGAGACTTTTGTGAATATACTCCCTGTTATAGGTATTATTCACCGGCAAAATATCAGTTTTTCTTATTGCCTTCATTGACTTGGTGAATTGTATTCAAGCTTATTGTGTGCGTCTGGAGTGGGTTGTAAATCATCGTTATCTACCTATGTTATATTTTTACTGCTGTTTAGTATACAATATTGAAGGGCGTTTCTAAATCCCAAAAATTATCAAAAGACAAATAATTCTTATTCCCGATTAATAAACGGGATCTAATTCACATCCTCCATCTTGGTTCCCAATTCAAATGTAATAGTAGAATTACTTAACCATTAATAAAAACCAAAGCCACTAATAGAATAGCCATATAAAAAAGCATCCAATTCATTTCAACCACCTTGAATCCCCTAGTGGACAATCGAAAAACGGATTCCTTGATTCAAAATCCATGAAAATAATTCCCTGTGTCAAAAAACTTTGCTTATAAGTATTTCTGAGCAGTTGGTCCACGTTACCCATTTCTATAATATTTCCGAAGCTAAAAAAAAAGATTATGCTGTGAAGAAATAAATATGTAAATAGTAACAAAACAAATCTTTTGTAAAAGGGAGGCACTTTGTATGGCTACTGACAATAATTAATATATTATATATAAATTGAAAAAAACATATTCTCATCAGTTACCCTATCCTATTACCAACAGATGCTAAGTTAAGTCTGTCAAGCTTCTATTTATTTATTTTTATACAGCGAATAAACGAAAAAAATTTAGAGCAAATGTTTTTTGTTTCGTATTGCATCAATACGCTGAACATTTTTTTTAATCCGCCGTGGTCTACATTATCCACATTTCCCCAATCCTGCTGCCGGATCGCGGTGGTCCGTGGTTTTAAGTTTGAGGCCTAAAATTCCTAACGGCGGTGAATACGCAGTCTTATACTGGACCCTTAAGTGGCGTTTATTTTTTTAGAGTTTTAGTGGTTCACTATTTAAAAATGACCTGCTCATGATTTATTTGCATAGAATACCACACTGATTTTTATTTTCAATATGGCAACACTGGAACTCAGTTGACTTTTGACGTTTTAACTGACATCTAACGATCTGACATTACTTCACTCGTAACCTACAAACGTTGTTTCACGAAATCATAAAGTAATATTTTGGATCTAAAAAGTGATTGAAATTGATTTTGTTTAGGGTCAGTCTGTGTACCGTTTTATTGGACAGTTGAATATTCCAAACAAACATGTTACTCTGATAGCCGTAGCTCATTTTTTCTGACAGCATCAATTTTCGGTAGGACTAAAAATCTTTTCCCTGTAGTTGTAGCAAAAGTGTTTTTGAAGAAAGAAACTCTACAATATTTTTAATGATTTTTATTATCTAGGACCCTGTGGTAGTGGGGTAAATCCACGCTTAAACAATAAAACTCCAACACACGAACACAGCATTCCCTACCCGCTCAGAATTTTGACAGATGTGAAGTTTGTACAATTGAACTTTCGGCTCGGCGGCTTATATCATGACGATGACGGTGCAAACATTCACAAAATCAAAGTATATTATTTGAGTGTAATAAACATCTGAAAAGTTGAATAATATAAAACAAATGGAACAAAATAAAGATATGTTTAAGAACAAGTTTTTTCAGCTGTTTTCTTCGATTTTGAAAATTATGAAAATCCAAGGCAGAAAATAATTTGGTGAGATGTAAAATTTTTGGTACGCTTCGTAATTTTCGTCTGCCATTCATGCAGAATTCGTCTATTTTTTTACAAACTAATTTTTGGCTAATTAATCGATTTTTTTTCCGCACCCATAAATTTTGTCCCGGTTAATCAAAAATGATCCGATTTTGCAGAGTAAAATGTAAAAAAAAAATATGCCCTGGTTTCAAAAATACGATATAAAATATTGTACAGAATGTCTTAGAATTTTTTCATTACAAAAATAAATTAACCATTAGAAACAAAATAATAATTATTTCGTTAAGTATAGTATCGGGGTTAATAGGTTTTATTGAATATAGATTATTATTTTTCTATTACAAAACATTTGTGCCAAAAAACTTAATTTTTCATGGAATCTATGATGAAATTAGCACCTAATCAAAGTATATATTGCACAAAGTATGATTAATTATTGGGATAAACAAAGACGAGTATATTTTTTTACCACTCTTTTATTTAATGTTTATCGAGTTCGAAAAACCAAATTATGGTAAAACCGTTCAAATAAAACTTCCTAATTTCTTTTGGATACAATGGATATTTAAAACACGAGGTTTGTCAATAATACTCGATAATAGAACTTCAAATAACAAGGACGGCCAGTGCGTCTATCGCGAAGGTATTTTTGATCGATCGCCGACTTGTATTGTACAATTTCTTGTTCAAACCAATCAAACTAATGTACTAAGCATTTACAATATTTACTCCAAATATGCTCAGGAATCACTAGTTGAAGTTTGTCGGGTACTTTCTGTTACATTCTGTATAATGGTTATTCAATATTTCAATCACATAATATCAACGTTACTAAAGAAGTTTAACGTGAGATTTAAAGATTTCTCTAAATTATAAGATGTTGCTACGTTTATGTCGTTCCCATTTAATGATATTATGAACGCGGGAGGAATAGCCATAAAAAATAGTGTTGTATTCTCAGATCATAGAATATAAGGATATACTGTGAGGAGGGCTCGACTATCGCCCGACGACGTTTTATTACGCGTCATTCTTAATTCGCAAGGAACCCGCTTCTTAGTTACTTTTGCATAGTCAACGCGTGTTGTTCAAAATGCCGTATTGCTCAGTGCAATTTTGTAAAAATATGACCGGCAGAGCGAATTTCAAAACAAATGGAATATCATTTCAGGAGCAAGTACAAAGTGGGAATACCAAATCTATTTTTAATGATTTTTAAAAGTTTTTATTTACGTTCGCTAGAGTAGTCGGTTTCCATAGACACAATAGTTGCCACCGTCAAAGATAGTGATGTGTCGGCAATACGTTTAAATACAGACTACGGATATTTCGTAATTATTCACTGTTTTTTTTTTTTTGTATTTTACTGATAGTGGTAGAAAAATACGCAAAATTTGTTTATTAAAATTACGTATTTATTATTTTTGTGTTTACTTTATAGAACTGTATTTTATCTAAATTTTGGCTAAATAATAAAAAGGTGGATCTTTTGATCCCTTCCTTATTTCCTGAATAATTTCACAACATTTTTTTAGTTGTTGAAAACCATTCGTTTTAGAGATGGCCATATTCCTCTCCCGGTTACTTTGTCCTGGTGACTACTGTCACTGGAATCGTCAATATTATTTTTTAAAGAACTGGTTATTTTTCGAACCGGTTATTTTCGCAATTTTCAGTCAAAATAAAAATGTTCGAAAAAATGTATTGACATCCGATAAATATATAATACCAGAAAATTCGAGGAACCGGATCCTAACCCAGAGATTCGCTGGTAAGGACCCATTCATGAAATCAAAAATGTTCGGTTCCTTTTCCTCAGAATATTACAAGAAATAAATGGTTCCACATCGGGGTCTGGTTTGAAACCGCAGTTCCAGCCCATTTCGGATATCAACCATCTATGTTACTAGTTTACGTTGCATTTGAATTTCTACATTCGTTGTGCCTCTACTCAGTGGTAAGACTATTATACGGAATCTACACTTTCTTTGACATTTTTGTTTATCGCAAGAAAAAAAAACATAATTTATTTAATTATAAATGTTGCGGTTGTCCAATTTTCATAAATAGCAATTGTAATTTCTAATTTATGTATGCTGAATGCCTTGAAATAAATATATAAACCGACTAATAGGTAATAAACTAAAATATTGTTTAAGTTCCAAATTAGTAAATACTGCCGTCCAGGGAAATATAATGCAAAAAAATACCTACTGTTTCGCCAAAATTCTATTCTATAAAAATAGTTATTAGAGTTATGGTAATAAGGGGTGAGGATAAAAGAAAAAACCCTTTTTATGTCTCCTGAACAATTGGCATATTTTCCAATACTTTCAAACCCTTCCTGGCCGGACATGTCTCTAATTATTTCAACATCTCTGTAAAAATGCTAAACACACGGTCCATATTTTGAGTGTTAGCAATAATTTATGTAGGTATTGGAAAAAATATTTTAAATATACAAGTGTTTATCGAATGCTACAGACAAAAATGTTTTGTCGGAAAATCCGAAAAAAAAAACAGTATTTATACGCATGTCTGCGTGCGTTGATAGCTTACCGAGTGGTGCGGTAGTAAGCGGGCGGGGTACGGAGCGTCGCTCATCGTGACACCATGCGCGGTCGTCTGTTGTGCCGGCGGTCTGCCGGCAGTAATGAATCATACGTTTTATGTGTGCCCTATGTTTTTCCCCGTTTTCAGCACTTATTCACAATATTTTAATTACATATAAGTAGGTACTTTCCTAAAGTCAAACCTACCAACTTTAGGAAAGGATGATCGAACTTTTGGACGCGGTGACTTTAGTTAGTATCGGACAAATCTATGGTGTGAAAGGTACATTAACTACTAGGTGATTATAGTTATGATCAAAAAATATGTACGGTAGCAGTGTTAAACTATGTACCTAAAGTACATTCCTTGTTCTCAGGATTCAATTTTTAAGCAAGTGGTACAAGTACATTATTTTGTCATGGGGCGTTACCAATATATTGTGTAGTGTGAGATGTACTTATGCGAGAAAGAGACAAAACAACATAACTGCTTCAAGTTAGAAAGTAATACAATAACGTAATTTAATTGCACGACGGTTGTTTGCTTAGCAACATTTAGCTGGTACACCGCGACCAGTTATATACTTTAGACGTGTTATTAGAAGAAAAAAAATCTGTAGAAAACCGTGTAGTATATTTTCAATCGTGTTACCTAGCGAAAGAATGATCTGCGAATATGTACAGGCAAATCACTTTAAAGACTGCGCGCTTGAATGTATTTGTGGGCACCGATATTGGTTAAAACTGGTTCAAATTACTTTGGAACACCTGCCCGCAGTCCCCTCTTACCTTACAGTATTCTTCATTTATATATTTATTTAACCGCCCAGAGGCCTTTTAAATAAATAGTACATATTTACATAAATAGTACATGAGAAGTGAAATAATGTCAAATAAAAACAATAAATAAATACAGAAGAAACAAAAAAAAAATTACAGTGGTTAGGTAATTTTACAGAAAAAAACATGTTTTATGAATATGGCTGGAATACAAATATGCCACTACACAAGCAAGAATCTCTTTAAAATGATTTGTCGGTAAGTCCCCGAATTAAAAAAAAAGAAACCATTGAAGCTCTGCTCCCAGTCGGGAGAAAGGAGTTCGAATCTTACAGCGAATCTTACAGTTAATCCCCTTCCAGAGCTGGTTCTGATAGATCAACAGCAAACTGTAAATGTTTAACAAATGAACGACTGTTTTACATTCGTACATTTTGTGTCCCGTGAAATTAAAAGAATAAATAGTTTTAAAGGAAATATTTTTATTTCTACATGTTTTACTTACTTCCCAATATTAATATTTCATCAATATGTGTCCTCTACCCCAATTCACAGGATATTATTAAAACGAGAAAGACATACTTAGGTATTTGTAAAACATTTTTGCAGTATGGTATATATGGATACTTTTCGCAAGGGTGATGGGCACACATTCATATTCCAACGTTGTTATATTGTCTCTAACCGTCAGCAGTGGGTAGATGGGAGGTACGGTCTACTGTGTTGTGTGTACCCACAGTGCTATTGGTTGAGAGCGCACTCCACAAATAATAATGATCATCAATCATTTTGAAAACATGCCGACTCCGGATTAGACGGATCCGTGATATATTGCATTAATGAAGATACACCGTCGCGTTAATCTAAATCCATTATCTGGGAGACAGTGTCTGCGTATTCTGGCCGGGCGGGGGCGGGGGAAAGGTGAACAAGTCCCTTGTTAACAACTATTAAAATTGGATTCGGAATAATTATTACGATTTATTGTTTGTTATGTAATTTAAAAAAAAAATCTGCAGTGAGAGAAAAATGTAGAGATTGGTAAAGATGATACACATAAAAGTGAAGCGATATCTATGATTCAATCAATGGAGCTACAAGTCGTCATAAATTTAAAATGCAGCTCTGCCGGATCTACTTTTAATATGTTTTTCCTTTTTTTCCTCCTTTGATATCTATTCATCTATATTCTATATCGATGCTGTCTCTCCGCTATCCTCAAGAACAAGACAAATCAGAGGGGAAAAGAAATGTTGGGAAGTGAGATTTTCAGATTAGTAACTAAGCAAAAATTAAGCCATTTCAAGGTGTTGTTTATTTTTTTTTCATTTCTTTTTCTTTTTTTTATTCTTAGTCTTACAAAACAGAGTATATTTGGGTTGATTGTAAGAAATCTCTCATTTTTATATATATTTATTTATTACATATTATCGGTAGGTTTTATTTTGAAATACATTCTTTTTTATTTATGTGGTTTTAAAGTTATCCCAGAAACACGAAATTGGCTGTTGTAATTATAATTGAATGGTTAACATCATACACATTCATCGCTACAGTGGTGTTCCCCAAGGGTCAAATTTGGGACCAATTTAATTATCAAGTTTTAACGTTTGTGGATGATCTGAAAATATACAAAACTACAGGAAATATTTATGACCGTCACATATTGTTAAGTAACTTTTTACAACTTTTGTACGGGTAAAAATAACGACTTACAACTAAATTTAAGCAAATGTTTAATTATGAGATTTAAAAAAAAATCATCTCTGACTATTTCTTTAATAATATTATGTTAAGAACTGTAACCGAGATAAATGATTTGGATATATGCTTTGATCAAAAACCAAATTTTACTAATCATATTGAAATTACGTAAAAAAAAGTTTTTAAATTGTTTTATATTTAGAATATTTACATCAGAAACAAATTGTACATGTCATTATCTAGGAGTCAAATAGGGTATAACTCAGCAGTGCGGATACCAAGTGATGCTATTCATTCCCTCACAATAGAGAGAATTCAAAATAAATTCTTAAGATTTATTGACCTCAGAATGGCTATTATAAGGGAATGTATTAAATATGATTACCTTCTGTGTCATCTTAATTTACTAAAATTATCAGAACGTAAAATAATTACTGACCTAACTTGTTTATAAAATTAAATACTACATTTGCACAACTACATTAAACTAACCAAGGACGACCATTTTTCAATCAACTACCGAAGAGATCAGATGCATTCACGATAAAATCCAAATATTTAATTCTGTCAAGAAATATTTTAAAGACAACCTTAAAAAAAAATGTTTTCAACTAAATTTGCCTTTCAAAAATTCTGGAATATACTTGTCTTCCATTACACTTCCCTTTTCTTCGAAACGCATGTATTTTAAATATACTATCCTAATTATGATATGTAATACAAATATCTCTTTATAAGACATTTACTATATACTTTGTTTTTTTTCTTAATAAAACTGTAATGCATGCACTCGTACCATATATTATATTACTTTAATTACCAATAATAAATAATGCACACTCTTCTTCCATCCACAAGCAAATGCTTCTAACGAAAGAATAGTATAAAATCTGTATTATATCATGTAACAAAAAGTTTAATTAATAAACGAATCTAAAAAAAATACATAAATAAAATTAGAAATTCAGTGATTGACAGTACATTTGTTTTATTTCCATGTACCTCTAATATCAACATCGAGGTATTATTTACCTTATTGTTGTGACAATAAATTGTGTAGTACTGCTCGCCGTACACAGAATCTAGGTAATAATTATGAAGATATTGTCGACACATTTAACACGTCATATCATCTCAAGCGAAAACTTTGTAATTTAACGTTTTTATGTAGGTAAGTATGTTTCTGTATCTGTACATAATAAGATAAACCCTAGCCTAACCCTATAAAGTAATATTTGTACAGCGCCCCTGAGGTGATATTTTTTACAAAAGCGGCGGTATACAAATCATCCGAGTATTATTATTATTATTATTATCAATACCGAAATATAAACATATTCTAGCTACAATTATTTCGGCAAGTAGAACATCTAGTTTAATTGAATAAATTACCTAGCTCCGCTTCAAGCTAATTTCATTTGCTATTGTGTTAATTAGATAAGTATTTTATGCCAACTTACTGGCTACGAAGGTATTGTTAAAACATATTCTCTGAATTTATTGTGATCATTAAATTTATGCTTCTAACCTGCTTCTGATTATTTATGCATTTACAGGCAATTGTTTACATACATACGTATATTTTTTAATTAGTTTTCTTTGCTAAATTTTTATCTGAATTTTTATGTACATTGCTGCATTATTGTATAACAAGCTTATAGTACTTAACATTTATTTGATAAGTGTATAATACAACATTATAATTAGGTTATATTTCTAACATAATTTAATTATGGTACGTAGGTATAACATATACATATGTACTGCCCTAATAATTACAAATACAGTACTTCCTTGAGAGTCTCTGGTAAGATACTGTGTTTTACTTATGAAGGCAATGTATTTATAATTTTTTTTTTAAATTATTTTTTAATTTTATTTTTTGTTTTCAATATTTTATTTTTTATTTATTCATTATTATTATTTTTTTAAAAAATTATTTTTCATGTTTTAAGGAGGTAGAATGATGTTACTAAAATAAGTATCGGGGTTAAAAGTAAAAATTATAATTGGTTAAACTAAAATGACGTGTCTTATGTATACTATATTACGTATACGATTTACTTATACTACGCCAGCTTAGCCTAAATGCACATGACGTTCTTCAAATAATATAACTGGACACTGCTAGAAACGTTTGAAAGCTAGAAAAATTCTGATTGGAGGCATGCTATAAAATTTGAGATATAAAAAATAAATTCTGTTTTATTTTTGTTTGCAATTCAATATGATTTATGCACAAAGGAATTTTAAATTCCATGGACCGCACGCCAACGAAATTTATGTCCCCAAATGAATAAATAAATATATTTATATAATATTTGATGTCGTCTACCTATCGATAATATTTTTTTTGGGTAAATAGATAATGGAAAATACGTGCTGGGAACGTATTTCCATTGTGATTTTGATATCGCCCTCGGGCCGCAGGTGATGTGGAAATACCTAGTACAGACATATACGAGTATTGGTTTCATATTTCGTGTATCGAAAAATCAGTTTCTAAATTGATTATTCCATGAAAATTGTGATAGCGTATCAGTCAGATCGTTTGATAGATAGGTGCCTTATGTAAATAATTACAATAAAGGGATATTTGTATTGAAAAGGAAATAAAAATGACTGATTTCTTCATCGTTATTATTATTTTTGCAGAAAGACATAAATTCATTCTTGCGAGTATCGTCTATATTCCAGATAAGTTGAATTCACCCTCATTAAAATAAATAATTATCGAAGTGAGCTGAAATAAAATAAAAAAGTAATAAAATTTTTGGGTGCAATTACCCAACTTTACAGATAAAAAAAGAGCGTTGAATACGTTAAATAGAAAGAAACATTTTTCTTTAACACATCCTGCCTTGGCAAAATGAGGTAAGTATCATTATTACCTTCCGGTGCTTTCTTTTATCGGAGGTCAGTTACCATCGGGAAAATCTTGTATAAGCCACATAAATTTTGGCTGTCTCCATTCCATTTTTCTCCATACTGTTAATTGGGTATATTCTTATTGTCTCTCATCAAGATGTCAACTAGGGTAAACGTGGATGTTTCGTCTATTTCACACAATTAAAAAAGTTTATTTTCACATAGACCAGATACAGATACAGATACCAGATACAGAGAGGGCGTGTCAAGGTGTTGCAGCGTTACTGCCTACTAGAATGGTAGAATGTATGTTGCACTATGAATGTGTAAGTCCGATAATAATGTGGATCCGATTCAAAATCGGGTTGACAAGAGTGTTTTTAGTTATATGCTATGCTCCTGTCAACTCTGAAAGCGATGAAATGAAAGATGATTTTTGGAGTGGTGTGAGTGATGTGATGAGATTAAAACATATTAATGAAAGAATTATAATGGCGGGGGATTTAAATGGATGGGTGGGAGTTAAACGGGATGGTTTTGAGTTAACCTTAGGTATATTTGGGGATAAAAGAAAGAATGACGAAGGTAACAGAATGCTTGAAGTATCTTTAGAGTGGAACCTGTTTGTATCGAATACCTTATTCAATCATAAAGGTATCCACCAATATACATGGGAAAGAGTAAATGGAAGGTCATGATTGATTTTGTGGTAATTGACTCTAGGTTGAGAACCGTCACCGCAGACACAAGAGTTTTCAGAGGGGCTGAGGTAGAAACCGATCACTTCCTGGTTGTGTCGAGAGTAAATCTCTTCCGCGGCTGGCGCTCTAAAGTGAAAATGGTGTCTACTCCAACTAGAGTAAGAATAGAAAAACTGCAAAACGATAATGTAAGAAATCAGTATGAAAATTGTGTAGAGATGAGACTGAATGATAAGGATATGGACGGTCTAAGCATAGACGAAAAATGGAATCACATAAAAGTGAGCCTTTGTGAATCTGCTAGAGAGGTATGTGGAATAAGTACGCAAGGTAGGAAGAAAGGTGATGCATGGTGGGATGATGAAATTAAATCAGTAGTCTCAGAGAAGAAAAAAGTGTATGTCTGATAGCGACAAGCAGTGCTTCTAGCGAAGAGAGGAATAGAGCGAAATAAGTTTACAAGGGTTGCAAGAAAAGAGTACGTGCTGGAGTGAAAGAACGAAAGAAACGCCTGGAAGAGGAAGAGGGGATCAAAATGACAAACCACTTCCAAGAAAACATTAAACTGTTTTGGAAGGAGGTCAAAAGGTTCCGGAATGGTCCAGAAAGCGGATGTGTGAAAGTGATAAAATCGGAAGATGGAAAAATGTTGACGAATGAGAAAGATATAAAAGAGAGATGGATGAAATACTTTGAAGAGGTCTTCAAAAGCAACCCGAGTGGTAGTGATTCCAGTGGCGAGTCGGGTATGAATGACGATGGGGTGAATGTTCCCAAAATCAGCATGGATGAAATTAAAAGATCAATTAAATGTATGAAGAATGTTAAGGCTGTTGGTTTCAACGATATTTCTGCTGAATACTTTAAAGGAGATATACTCGTAAGCCGTATAATTCTCATATGGTTATGCAATTTTTTTAACCAGTGTTTAGAGGAGGGTTACACCCCATTAGATTGGAGAAGGACTATGCTCATGCCTCTATACAAAGGTAAAGGGTCACGTATGGAATGTGGAAACCACAGGGCTATTTGCCTGCTAAGTTCAGTTGGAAAGCTGTATGGTAGGATATTGATTGAAAGGGTTCAAATGAAAACAAATGATAAAATAAGGGATGTGCGAGGTGCATTTATGAGGGTAAGGGGGTGCATGGATCAGATTTTCTCGTTGCGTATGCTCATAGAGAAGTTTCTGGAAAAAAATCAAAAACTTTTCCGTGATTTTGTAGATCTACAAAAAGCATACGACAGAGTTGACAGAAAAAAGTTATGGAAGGTGTTGTCTAAGTATAGTGTGAATACAAATCTTATACAGGCAATCGCATCTCTGTACGAGGGAAGCGTTGCATGTGTTAGGGCAAACGGTGATTTTACGGGGTGGTTTGACATCGCAAAAGGTGTTAAGCAAGGCTGCGTAATGTCACCGTGGTTATTAAATCTATACATGGATAATTGTTTGCAAGAATTGAAAGAGGCGGGCTTGGGCGCAAAAATGAGTAGTCTGCAAGTATGTTGCCTATCGTATGCTGACAATGCGGTGGTGATTGCTAACAGTATGGAAGATGTGCAGTCCCTCGTATCCAAGATGAACGAAGTATGTATGAAGAATGAGCTAATGATGAATGTAAGGAAGTCTAAAGTCATGGTGTTTGAGAGAGAGAGTACGAAAACAGTGTGCAATATAGTTAATGATGAATACTTGGAGCAGGTAGACGAGTTTGTGTATTTGGGAAATATGTTTACGAGAGATGGAAAGACTGATAGGGATATTGAAAGAAGGGTGAATGCAGGAAACTCCATTAACGGAGGACTGAACGCGGTTGGCGCAAACAAAAAGTTGTCCAAAGAAGCGAAGCTAGCAGTCCACAATGGAGTGCTGATACCAACTCTGATGTATGGCAGTGAGGCATGGAACTGGCAGAGGAAGGATGAAAGTAGACTGAATGCTGTAGAAATGAGATCTCTGAGACGAATGTGTGGTAAAACCATGTATGATCTGTGAAAAATGTTGAGATTCGTAAAGAATGCAAGGCTGATGTAAGCGTAGTGAGCAAAATTAAGAAAGGGACGCTTAGATGGTTTGGGCATGTAGAGCGAATGAACGAAGAAAGGAGTGTAAGGAGAATATATAACACGAATGTGAATGGAAGAAGAAGCCGGGGACGACAGAGGAAGACATGGCACGATCAAGTGAATCAAATACTTGAGTCAGGCCATGTCAGAAGTCGGAATAACAGAAGAGAATGTATGATACGTTGTATGAAAGTGAATGAAGCAAGAAGTGTATGCCAAGATCCAGTTGTTTGGCGGTCTGTTCTCTCTGCCTATCCCTGCGGGGAAACGGCGTGATGGTTAGTTAGTTAGTTAGTTATTTTCGCATTCTTCAGAAGATCTTTAAAGCAGTGGGAACCGGAAAACAAAAAGAATCGTGAACCAAGAGGAAAAAAACGAAGAATCAATAAGCGGGAAGCACGAAACAGGAAGCAAGAAGCAGCGGTTGTGGAAAGCGTGATGCAGTGGGAAATGGGAAGGAAGAAGGAGAGGGAAACTGAAAGCGTGTAGCGAAAAGCATATAATAACGGGAAGCTGGAAACAAGAAGCAGTGGGAAGCAATAACAAAACCTATAAGTGGGTAACAAGAAGCGAGAAACGAAATACCAAAGCTCAATCAATTCCGTTATTCCAACCCATTATTAAGTATACCGGTCGATTGAAATCCAACCTCCTTCCCTTGCCCAGAGGTCCTAACAAAACATCGCCCCTAGTGTACCGGTCTCACCGGGACAGGAGTGCTTCTGGCTGGGGTGGTACAATCGTATCGTATCATAACTGCATTTTTAATTAGTTTATTATTTTCTTTTTCTCTACATAATATCTTTTTTTCCGTAACTGATTATAAAAAGACTTGTATCTATAACCTTTGTTTGTTTACATATTAAATGTATTTGGCAAAAAAAATTATTAATAATAGAAAAATAAAAATCTTGAATAAGTTTTATGTAAAGCGAAATGATACAATCATAGAATGAAGATCAGCAGTGGTTATAATATTACAATGGTTTTTGCTATGCACGTCTCGCTGGGAGGAATCCCGTGTCGAGAGAAAAGTAAAAACTAATTTTATATAACGCGATGTCTTTTTAAACCCAGCGATTGAACCTCAACAATCTTTTCAGCTATCTGCTACATCCAAACATTACAAAATTGTTAATCCATAAATATACTAATGCACACAGACGTAAAAGTAAATTAAGAAACAATGTGTCTTAATTTATTGCCTGCTAGGTGAATAATATTGTAAGCTAGCTGATGTGTACCCGGCCTTGCTCGGGTACAATAATTGATTTGACAGCGAAAGTAACTATCTCCAAATAAAGAAACATAAAATTTTAATTATTAATTATTTTTATTGAGATTTAAAAAAAATCCCATTTTAATATTTAAACACTGTAGAAAATAATATTAACATAACCTAAATGAAACATGAAAACGAAAAAAAACGACAGAAAATAAAAAGATTTCAGTCGCATCTGGGACTCGAACCCAGGACCTCTGCCTATCCTAATGTCTCATTAGCTAAGTGGGTTAAGCGGTTGCCCCGGATAGGCAGAGGTCCTGGGTATATTGGATTTCATTTTTGGAATTTTCGAACAAACAAACAACTTACGTTGATTTATATATATATATATATATATATAGATTAACATCTTATATTGTCTGATTCCTTGTATAAGGAAAGAGTTTACCATAAATATAATAAAAGATTCACTATTGATGAAGGATTGGGGGTTCCTAGATGTACCAACAAATATAGTGAAAGAACCCTAAACTATATTGTAACCAAAATATTTTATAATTTTCGAAGGACAATTAAAAATAATTCCATCTTTACCTCTAAATTCAAGTGTGATATAAGAAAGTGGCTATTAGATACAGATGATATATATTGATGCACTACTGATCTTATGTTGCTAATTAAAACTTACATGTCAATTTTTATTTTTATTCTAATGTGCCCCATTCACAGGCGAACCGATCCGGCGGATCGGGTCGTCCGCACGGGTTCACCAACCCATCCGCTCGTGTACGGAAGCGGCGAAGATGCTCGGCATGGGTCCCGGTTCGCGGTTCGGTCGAATGAACACCGAGCCCCGAGGCCAATCCGCACTCCGGCCGCCCCATACGATCGGCGTCCCCAGTCCTAACTGAAGCCTCCGCGTTGAAAAGCTCGGCCGTTTGACCGTCGTTTCCTTTAGTCAAGCCCATTATTCGATCCATTCCCACAGGTTCTAGTTAAAAATGGTGGGTAAGTCGTATGTGAATGGAGACTGCTCCAAGTCTAGTGTATTGCTCTCTTTATTTTCGTTGAATGAAAATATTTTGTTTATATAACGTCGCCTCGAAACTAAACAGGTGAACGAATTTTCTAAAACTTTTTCTTCATTAGATTTGTAGCACGTAATTTTACAATATATAATTGTATTTTGTAAAACGCCGGTTTATAAAAAAATACCCCAAGGGCGTTGTGCTGTAAGTAGTATACTTATTATTATTTTAAATAATAATAATAGTACATATTGCTAAATGTAACCTGTTAATTTGCCATCTTCATAATACATATTTGTAAATTTTAATAATGTACCATATTATATGGAAATGTTATTAATATGTACCAGCTGACAAAATACAAGAGTAGTTTAGCAAGTTTTAAATAATAAAAATTAATCCTCTTTACTTACATCAGGTAATTTCTCTGTTGTCTCTTCACAATAAAACATTATATGAAGATTTTTAAGTCCCCTTGCTGGTGGTAAATGAACACCGTCAAAACAAATCATAGGTCATTAGATTTGTTAATGTATCCAGATGTAATATTTATTTTTTTTAAATGTGGGTGAGGGTGCAGTGTGCGTACAATATGGGGCTTTTAGGCAGAGCCTATTGCCCACTTCCGACAGAAACGGAAAACTTTTCAAGCCCTTGAGTGTCACAGAACGCGGAAAATCTTATATTATTCCCCCATTTACCCTGGTTCTTGTGCCATATACGTTTTTATAATGAAGATGTTCGCGTTCTAAAAATGCTTTTATTGGCCAGAATTGAGTGCGAATAAGACACATGGAAAAACGACCTGCATTTTTTATTAAGGGGTTTAAAATAATTCAATTTTTATAGTGGACGCCCGCGGAAGGCCTGGCATGGTTAAGTGAATCAAATACTAGAGTCGGGTTTTGTCAAGAGTTAGACAGAGCTGTATGGCAGCATATCCCCTCCACCTTAACCCCGCCGGGAAGCGGCGTGATGGCTAGTTAGTTAGTTAGTCACTTTTGTGCCGTGCGCTAAGATTATCAGGATATATAATAGGTAAGCCTTTTCCCTTCGACTGGTGACAAAAACCTTGATAATGCACCAATAGAAATGTCCGTCTTTGGCTCATTGGCCGGTAAAGAGTCGAAATAAAACGAGTGTAGCAAAAATGCGGATAATGGTGCACGATGTCTTGCTGCATGGACTTGCTCACGGGTCTGCAGATGTCAGTATAAACGGAGTGCTCTCCGTGTCAAGCATTCTTACAACACTCGGTTTATATTCGTGTTGTTACGATAGCTGTACGTGTTGACATTGAGTTAATAAAATTGATGTCCATGACTTTGTTATTATCTTGGCTTGTATCTGATGTATTGACCGGTCAGTGGCAGAGTTGGCAAGGCGTGTGGTTCCCACCCAGGCGTCGTGAGTTCAATTCCTCACCAGGGTAAGTTCTCCTTCACGACAGCAACATTGTTCGCCTAGTGTGATGGTAGTAGGAGATGTTCAAATATTGTCAGGTTATTGTAACCCGGGAATGATTAAATAAAAATTATTTAAAAAATTAAAATTTAATAATTTAAAAAAAAAATAATAATCGAAATAATAAAAATAAATAAAACTAATAATTAAAATAATAAAAAAGAAAAAATCGGTAATCTTAAAAAAAAATAACAAAAAAAAAATATTTGTGTAATTTTTGTAATAAATAATCAAATGTTCTGTGTTAGTACAACCAAATAAACTCTCAGATAAAATATACTAATTAACGCATAAAATTAATGCCCGAGCTCAACTTTTAGTTTTTGAGTGTTGGCTATTTCTATTACCATTAAACATTTATATTATCGCCCCGACCGCGACGCCTCGACGCGACGACTTCAAATACGAATTATCGCATCCGAAATGAGGGGTGAACTAATTAAATTTCACAGCGTCAACTCGTCTAGGAAACTTTGCACATTTGCGGTACTTTTACAAGTATTCCCGATTCGTGTTCCTTTAATTGGCGAATAAACTGCCAGCTGTACAATAATTAGCCCGTTCCGGCGCAAATCCCGGGTGAAAAGAGTTCCCCGGAGCATTTTCAATCCAAGGGCCCTTGACATTGATGTAGAATATGCGAGATTGGACTTGCTGTACTGAATGACTTACTGTTGTACTAGATACTGTTATAAGTCACCACCCGTCTTTGAAAATAAAACCCCTTACCAACGCCCGATCCAGTATCCACTCTTATGTGATTTATTAATAAAATCTAAGATTTCAGAAGTAGGTGTATGACTAAGATTTCCTTTAATTACCCTATCTATTGATCCGATTCATGTGAAAACAACTGTAGAAACCGCAATTCACGCATTGGACTTCTAATGATTAAACTTATTACTTAATTATTAATGAAGATTGCTGCTGCATAATTCTAATTGAAAGCTAAATTAATATCAAATATTTGATTACATTTACCGTTATTTCTTCTTCCGTAAGCGTCAGAGTTGACCATTCGACCCAATTTATTTCTACTGGTTCATCTAGTGCTTTCTACGCCAATTGCGTTTGATAATTTTATTAAATCGTAAACAATAAGGGCATATTAGAAAGATTCGGAAGTTCTGGAACCCCGGGGCTGCGAGACAAAAGGACAAAGGATATAATGGGGCGAAGTTGTAATTGGCAGACCTCTTATGTACACTTTGAAAGATTTATCCAATTACGTCACAAAGTTAACAAAGTTTAAGCTCGTGAAATTTTGGAGAAATACAAAATTCATTTTGAAACTATTGTCCAATGGTTTCATTGCTCGGCTGTATATTGGGGCTCCACGCTACTTCGGGCCGGGTTTCCCCAAGGATGAGTATTTTATTTTTTATCTTTTGATAGGTCTCTATAAAACATAAACAATGTTTCAGAGGCGTCGTGGACCGTAACTCTCGGTGGGAGGAGTCGCGCGTTATAGTGGTAAATATTTGTACAAGCTATTTTGTTTTTATTTTATAGTCCTTACAAAACTAATCGAAAAAACACAAATTTATCTCCGCATTTATTGATCTGAATTTGGTTCCGCCCCTCGTACACAAAGCCACACATGAGATATAGAACAAAAAATCGTGTTTTTCTTTTGTATGTTTTTTAAATAAACACCCTTCCTGGAATCTGATTTTTTTAAAGGCTTTCATGACCGTCTCTTCAAGCACCGTCAAATATTTTATTATGATGTAATAAAACTATAGTGATTTATGCAAAAAAGTTTAGTAATGTTTTAATTTGTCCTTACTGCAATAGATAAGGAACGTTAATTTGTTATTAGATATTGTACATATTATCTTGGAAAAATCTACCAATTTACACAATTAGTTACTAAGAGCGAACTCAAACGCTTCGTTCAAAACTGATCAACACTCGTTTTAATTTACAGCGTAGATTAAACACAAAAATGTTTTACGGAATGATGAGTTCTTCGCCAAGCATTCAAATGCCTTTCAATGAAACCCCGGAATGGAGATTTATCCATATCGAGTGAAACGGTTTTTGTGAATGCACTTTTCAACGGTGAAGTTTGAATTGAATTTTTAATAGAGGCGCTGGAATATTACGGACCAATGTTGGCTGGACTGGATAGAAAACCCGTAATACATAATATAACTTTTTTCTTCGAAATATGTGTAATAATTTTGTGGCGTCATTATTAATATAAAAAATGGGAATAACTTTGTTTAATATCTAAATATCTACATGTTTCAGAAGCAAAGCTTACTTCATCAGGGTAAACAATATAATAAAAATAATGACAAGTATAGACAAATAATAAAAACAGTGGTTTTAACAAAGCTATTCTTATTATGTTCATAATGTTTCAATCAGTTGGAAATGGTGCATCTTTCTTGTTAGTTGTAAGATAGTGTAATTGTGAAAATAAGAAGTTCATAAAATATGCACGAAAGATTTAGAAAAAAGAGAAAACAAAAAAAAAGAAACTCGAACGGGCGATGGCATATTGCCAATATTTTTTTCTATACTATGCACCGCACACACATCAATACAATAGATTCTGTGAATCTTTGATCATCAATGTACCCTTTGAGATTTACATCTTTATAAAAATAGTTTTCAGTAATCATTTTTTTTTGTATTTTTTGAGCAATCATTATGGAAATGAATGACACGGTAGCAAATTATTAATGTTAAGTACAAAAGTACATTGTGATATAAAATTCTGTAATAATTTTAAACTTTTTGTTTTGTTTCGGCGTGCTAAAAAAATCATATTATATGTGTTTGACCTTAAAACATTATCGTCTTCTTAAATACATCTTTCTAATTCGGGATCTAAGATTAAGTGGGTGTAGGTTTGACCAAAACATGGCAATAATGAAAAAGGCCCGTCCCTGACACACTCCACAAAACCCATCGAATTATTTGATGGGGGAATCAAAAGTGGCCGTAAATTCGCAACGACAGAACTAAATTTTACGGTGTACCATCCATTCCCGAATAACACGAATTCATCGCGAAATATCTTCACCATTGTCCCTTTATCAGATCGCCTTTTGATACCGTACAATAGCGTCAGGCTAAAACTTTTGTGTCTGGAAATATATTTTTTTTCCAACGGTGAAATACTGTTATTGCTAAAGAAGAGCGGAGATAACGGTTTCCTATTGACGTTGGTGCCTTTGTGAAAGTGGAAAAATATACGGCGTTAATTGTCCCCTTTCCGCATACGCTCGGCGTACCGCAAGGATTGGAATTGTGCCCTCGTCATTAGCGGTGAATTTAAAAGATAAATACTTTTTTGCCATTGTGCTTTGAACGTTGACTTGAATTACGATTTGATTAGTATTACGACATTTTTTGCATTCCGTATAATAATAGAATATGTACTACAGTGTGAAAATCTAAGACTAGTAATTGATGCTGTCAGCGAGCTGCCAAGTACTACTGCATTGATGGTGATATTTGGTATTACTTTCTCGGAAAAGTAGATTGAAGCATTTTTCCATCTATTTTGGAAAAACTGTTAAATGCTTAATAAGTTAAATGATTCTAATGAATATTTCATAATGAATAACCGTACAATAAGGACGTCCGAAAGTTAAATACCCGTATATATATATTTTAAAGTTAGCTTTCATAGTTAAAATAATTTTCAATTTATCAAAGCCCGCCAAAACGCTCCAAATCAATGTAGGGTAGATTTTGATCCCTTCTGAGGGTATAATGTCAAATGTCAAATCAAGGATGAACTTTACCGTACACAATTTTATATGCTATTAATGGTAAACCATAACTAAACATAAGTAATAAAAATATGTACTTTTTTAGAAACTTAACTCAAAGAATAATAATAGTATTGAGCATTAGCATTATCATAATATCCGTAATGATAATTGGTTTGATCATTAATACTCCAATTTTTTCCATTAAAAGTAGTTTTTTTTTATGTTGAACAATAATTATGGAGCTTGAAGTCATCTAAATTAAGTTTAAATTTCGCCAAAACCAAAATCATACGTATTTAAAATACAAAATAAAATATATAAACATAAAAAAATGTTCATACTATTCTAAAAACAGAATGCGCACGTGACGTCAAATGTTTCAAATGCAATGGTACCAACATAACAAGGTGTTTTGATAAGACGATTTTTATATACTTTTAAACAACAATTTATAAGTTCTACGTACACACAATAAAAGTTATATATTCTGAATCGGCGTTTGCTGGTCTATATTTTTAAAGCAATTATATTTTTCACTGGAGTTCCTTATTACTAGCTGTAGAAATGCGATTTTTATCCTAAATTTGATTACACAAATTATCCTAAAGAATTAATTAACATAATCCTGCTGGATTTCAACGTCATTTCTCGTTAAAATAGCACAGTCTACTGATGAACATTCAATCCCTATGAATATTGCACCGTCTTTTGGTTGGTTTAATTAAATTGATCCAATTCAATCCGATTTGGGTGAGTGGATTTAGGTTTTGCGATCTGCAACTGAAGCTTTTGAAAATCCTCGAGAGGAGCTTACTGCTAGGCGGAAGTTGGAAAATAAACACATCCTTGGGAATAGATGAAGGGGCGCGTTGACATTATCAACCGTTTATTATTTCTGAACCAAATTTCCTATTTCACACAACATCACCAAAAAGATTCTGATTTATACAACATCAGCTTATTCCACATTTTTGGAGATAATTTATGTAATTCGGTTTTATGCAATAAATACTCCTCTATCAGTTTACAACAACGGTCAATAATTGAACCTGCCGGTTTGTCGGGTGTTGTTTTTGCAAATGATAATAAGAATCAGAAAATATATAATTTATGCTAAGGATAATATAATCTTCAACGATAGACAATATTAAAAACAATTAATCGGTATAAGTAAAAGTGAAAAAATTAAATAAGACGAGAGAAGAATTTTTTCCAAAAATTTATTTGAACATTATGGACTGTGTCTGTGTGAATATTAATAACTAACTAACTAACTAACCATCACGCCGTTTCCCCGGAGGGGTAGGCAGAGAGGACGGACCGCCAAACAACTCGATCTTGGCATACACTTCTTGCTTCATTCGCATTCATACAACGCCTCATACATTCTCTTCTGTTATTCCGACTTCTGACATGGCCCGACTCGAGTATTTGATTCACTTGATCGTGCCATGTCTTCCTCGGGCGTCCCCAGGCTCTTCTTCCATTCACATTCGCGTCATATATTCTCCTTACACTCCTTTCTTCGTTCATTCGCTCTACATGCCCAAACCATCTAAGCGTCCCTTTCTTAATCTTGCTCACTACGCTTACATCAGCCTTGCATTCTTTACGAATCTCAACATTCTTCACTCGATCGTACATGGTTTTACCACACATTCGTCTCAGAGATCTCATATTAATAAATAATGTGAATATTAATAATTTTTTGTAAATCTTTATTTATCTCTTCAATAAATTTAAATGCACTTTTTGGAGTAATTTTCAATTTTTACTGCGTATCCTGATGAGGGAAGCTTAGATTCCGAAAAATTTTGTTGATATTTATACATTGAATAGTGATTTACACAGAAAATTTATTATTCATTTCATTATTTATGGTTACCGATATCTTTCTTAATAAATACGAGTAAATATGCTCTTTAGAAATATGCACCATTCATCGTGAATAAAGGCACGCCCACGAATTCTATGAAATAGCATGAAACAAGGACGACTTAGTTCTTTTAAAGATCTGCCAAAACGACAATTCTGCCGCATTGACATTGAAATTACTGCATTGATCTAACGGTTTAAAAAAAACGAGTTGGAAAGTTGGAAGGCCGCCCTCGGAAGAGCCGGATGAAAGTTTTCATATCGCGTGAAAAGACTAACAATAATTAATTAACGGCCAGCTAATTGGAAAATTGATAAGCTTCGGAAAATAAATCAACCACCTTAAAAATAATACAATCTCCTTTTCGTATCTGATCTAAATTAGCTCGAACGCTGCAACGTGTAAACATCGTAGAGGGTGAACTGCGCCTGCGCCGGGAGGGGCAAATCTGTGGGTGGCCGTGGGGGAGGCTGAGAGGGTAGTCCCGGGGTGGGAGAGGTGCAGGGGAGATGAAAAACCCTCAGTACCACGGAGGCTGCGGATCCGTGCGGACACGCCTCTTATCTGGCCTCGAACCCGCGCACATTCGTGACGTTTACTAATACAAATCTCGGTAGTGATATCGTGTCCTTAATCACGTGTGAATCCCACGGTTATTAACACATCACGTAAGCATCTTCCTTCCTTATTACTGTCAGATTATCGTATTTATTTGTTATGTTCTTCATGGGAAAAATACAGCAGAAAGACGGAGATGTTTTATTAATATAGCACCCGGAATATTAAGCTCAAAGAGATTTTTTTTATTACCTTAAGCAGATATCTCGTCGTTTCTTGTTCGAATGACAAAGGTCGTGGTATGAAATATTCATGCTTGTTTGAATCTAATCAAATATTTCGTTTTGGGAGTTTAGTTACGTAAAATAGGAGCCTTTTCTCAAAAGACGTTTCGAGAGATGAAGATAAAACCTTCCGAGACAGCTCACCCGAGCCTCCAGAGTACTACGTCAACATGGACCACTTACTTCATACATTGAACATATTTAAAAAAATGTTTATTTAGCATTTATTTACTTTTGTGCTTTCTGCAAAGCAAGCATTGTTATAATTGAAACTTTAAAAGAAAAAACAATGTTACCTTGTTTAATTTCGTATCGCGGTAATTTTGGAAAATCAGCATGCTCTATCTCAGTCAGGGTTGAATTCAATTCAAAATTTCACAACATTTTTATGTCTAATATTGTATTACACCTGTCTTATAGATTCACAAAAAATATTTACCTACTATTTCACATGCTCGAGTACACAAAATTTCTAGATCAACATCATACCGGAGATTTTTTTTGATCTATTCGTATTTCAAACTACATCCAGAAAAATTCCAATAAAAAGAATATTTTAAGTTATTGGTCAAAAGTTTAAAAAAGAACAGTTTATAAAAAAAGTATGTAAGTAATCAACAAATGTAATTAGATGATATATAAGAAAAAACCTCACAAATTATCTTTTAATGTAATATTTATTAACAAAAATAACCCCACGACTATATCTCACATTTCAAGACGCACTTTCATCTTATTCACGCAACCTATTTCAACCGTCAATTTATCTTTTGATATCCTCATGTTTTATGCCGCCTACATATTTACATAAAGTTCACCCTTCTACGTCTCAATTCACTTAGTTTTACTCGGGCTCTATCCATTTGTATTTAACCCTTTGCCTTTTTTAAACAAATGACACTCACCCAACAACATTTCAAATAGGTTTTTTTTTTGCGAAGTTGACTGTGCTAAACTTCTCAAGAAAGGTTAAAGAACGGAAAAGAAAAACGAATTATTCGACACTTATAATTACTGTTTTATGTGTTTGTATAAAAATATTCACATAGAGTTTATTCTCATTTACGGTTTGTAGACAAAAATAATATCACTATACGAGTATTATTACTTTGCATTGATAAACTGTGAAGTTTGCTACATAACGTAAGTCACATTATTAGATTTTTTTATAGATATAAGTAGAAATATTTTTGAGTACGATTATTATGAAATATTTATGTTTTAAAAAATTAAGTTCGTTACATATGTTTTTATTTTATCTATACATATTTTTATATATATTTAAATAGATGTACTAGTCTTCTTTAACGGAAGCAATCTTGGAGCAAGGTATGGAGGCTCCATCGAAGCCAGGGTAAAATTAACCTCTCAGAAGCTGGACGTAATGTACAGAGCCCGCAGATTCTTTAATAGTACACAACTGCTGACCCTCTACAAATCGCAAGTACGCCCCACTGTAGAATTTGGCACCCACCTCTGGTCGGTAGTCCCAAAATATCTAAAAAACCCTTGACTCCCTTTTGTGCAGAAACGGGCGGTCCGTTTGACAGATTCGCCTATCTTAACAAACGGATTGCAATCTTTGGAGCACAGACGTCAGGTGGGAATGCTGTCCTTGTTCTACCGATATTTTTATGGAAGATGCTCCGAGGAACTAGCGTCATTGATCCCTTCGGCACTGGTGCATAGTCGGGAAACACGCCAAACGCGCGCCCAACATTTGCACACGGTTGACATTTGTCACACGAGAACGGATCGCTTCTACGACTCGTTCTTGTCTTCAATAGCTCGGGTGTGGAATGATCTGCCGGCCTCTGTGTTTCCTCCATCTTACAACATCGGTCTCTTGAAGACCCAAGTTCACTCCTTCCTATCCTCTAAAAGACCCCCCACACAGCATCCCCGGAGATGATATAGGCCTTGCGGGAAATTATCTCCCTCAGAGTCTCCTGTGTGGAGTTACTGTAAAAAAAGTAACTTAAATGTATATTTTTTATAAGGTTTTGAATGACAAACACGCGTTAGTCAAACTACTAAAAAAAGGTTTATGGGGACTTTTTTGTCTCATATTATGTAATTTTTTTTTAAAGTTAGTGATCAAATAAAAAAAAAGTGTTTACTAAGTAAATGTAAGAACTTAGATACGAGTACGTTTGAAGTACCATAAGCATTTATCGGAAATTTAAATATGTAATTCAATTACGTACGCAAGACCACCAGATCGGTGATCCAATCATGCAATCCCGGAATTAATTTATTAATAGGTAAACAATATAAACAAGGTCGACATTATTGAAATTTCATTGGTCTTATATAACAATAGAAACACACGATGAAGTGCCTACTTAAGATTTGAAAACACTGGTCGACGTTCCTTCAAAGTTTTGTGAAGACACAGTTTAATTAGTTTTCCAGTAATTAACTTAGATCTGTCTTTAGGCGTACAAGAAAGTCGAACGAGAACTAAATAAAATAAAATAAAAACGGTCCCCATCTTGAAGAGAATAGCCGTGGAAAGAATGAGACTGGGGGGCAAAATGAAGCAAGCCTTAATTAAGATAAAAGATTTTTCATTATTTCAGATGAATTTGGAATACGAATTTGTTGACGTAATAATAGCGAAAAAGCATATTTAAATAGTTTCATTATTTTGTTTAAAATTAATACTGCCTCTTTAAAAGTTAAACAATATCTCCGACCTGGCAACCTCTAGATAACACTGTATTAATGCGCGGGGAGGAAAGTATTTGGAATGTAGGTAGGTACAATATTTGACCGACTAAACCAATGGATAAATTACTCAAAATTCAAGATTAGATTAGAATCATGCAGTGGCGTGCATTTCTCTATGAGCAAAGATAGGCTGTGTGTAGTTTTTCAAGTTCTGGTATGAATTGTGCCTTGAATATTTGAAAAATGTTATTTTATTATCATCTCCCGCTGATTGTTGTATTCAACTTAAAAAAAATGAGTTTACTAGTAACTTACCACACTCATTTAAAAAAAAACCCGTTTTGATAAAAAAAAAAACCTTTTCATGCTTCTTTTTTCTTGGGGTTAGGTTCAGCTTTTCAGCCTTTATAAAATTCACGCCACTGATATCATGGTACCCTTCTATAACACGCTTTTCTATGCTAAAATGTAAAATACTAATATAACAAAAAATATCAGTGTAAACTAATGGAAATATTAAGAATTATAATAATAATATTTCGATGATTTGTATAGCGCCGTTTTTGTGAAAAATCACCACAAGGGAGATGTGAAACATGGATTAACCAACCAAGATAAGTTTTTGGAGATGAAGATAGATTTCGCTTATAAATTCGTGATATGTATTATTCGGTGCAAACATTTATCTGTAATAAATATTTAAAAAAACCACAACAATATAAATTAAACAAAAAAAAACACTTTAATATAATCCATGAATTTATTGTATTTATACGCCAACCAGGTTCGCTTAGATCATGCTTCGTTGGGGCAAATATAATAGCTAAAAAATAATACAGAGTTGCCAGGACGAATCTTGATCGGAGCGAAACCGATTGGCATAAAAATACAATAAACTCTTGATCTATAACAAGGTGTTTGTTTCATTTATTATGATGTCATACCACGAAATTAATTCTTCTCTTATGGAGTCGGCGCACAATGCATATCCGATTTATTGATATAATTATTACGTATATTTCTGTATACTAGAGGTATATAATAGTTTAATATATATAGTTGTACATACGTTCTCCCATAACCATGAGATATTCACATCTTATGGAATGTAAAAATAAAGAAACATTATTTCTAATAATTATCAATATTTTTTATGTGCGAGTACATTTTGATATATCTAAGTACAAAGTTCTTAGGAAGCTTTATCCTGATTTAATAATAATAATAATAATAATAAATGGTTATTGTGGTATGTGGGGAGGTTAGTGTTAAAAAAAAGAGTTGTTGTATAACGAACTGAATTTTACTTCCATGCACATAATGTATTACGTTAATGGTTGTTTTTCAAGAATTTAATATGCATAACGACACTGTTGATTGAGATCCTAATTTTATTCCCTTAAAAGAGCTCCTTTTGCTGCTCTGTAAAACTTCCGGAGAATCGCCACCCGGTTAGGTGAGTTAAAGAATGGGGCCGTTGGAGAGGTGTTTGTTTGTTTGTTTGTTTTTTATTTATTTTTTATTTATTTTTTAATTTTTTTTATTATATATATATTTTTTTATTAATTTAGATAAATACAACGCATTCCAATGAATTATAAATTTAACTCATTTTGGGACTGTTAATTTTTGCTAAATAATATATTAAGTTTAACAGAGTTTTCAAGGCAAATATGTAAATGAAAATATAAAAAAAAAATAATAATAATATATATATATATAAATAATGGGAAAATAAGATAAATGAATGCACAGGCTCGAAATATATGGATACAATAGAAATACAACAATTTTTTTCCAAGAGAGAAATATACCTACATCAGATATCTGCAAGGGTTGGGGACGAACATAGTAGGAATCTATTTGACGGCCTACATGGTCGAGGGGTAAGGCTTTCGACTGCGAATCCGAAGGTCGCTGGTTCAAATCCCGGCGTGCGCAAGTAAATTTTATTTAATTAATTTGTGCTGTTTCACAATTAATTCATTTAAAAATCATATATGGCATATTTGTGCACGTTCCAGAGTGAAAGATACTCTCAGTATCGCCCTGGTGAAAGACCGCCATTCAGAATTGAAACGTTGCTTGAAATGGCTTTTAACCATGTTTGGTGACCAGATCTGAATGGCCAGGTATTTCCCCACCTTCCTCTTTCCCTTCTTCTTTCCCTCCACAATACCTTCAGCCTCACAATATTCCCCAATTGGGGATGCCAGTCTTACTGGCTCCAGACGGTTGGGAGCAGTTAGGACTCTTGTGCGGTATTCGCATAAAAAAATCTCTGATAAATGGTTTTCCAAATAGCATTTTAAAAAATAAGATCTCAGATAATCATGTCTCAATTCCTCAAGCAACTTGTTATAGCTGGTATAAGCAACGTATTCCAATGATTTCAGTCACTATTTTGTAGAGTGTATTTTTGATATGTGTAGTTAGTGGTGTCGTATATTCATAAAGGTCTTTAAGAGGTCCGTATTAAATGAAGGAGGAAAAATGAAATCCGGCAGCTCGATCTACGCACGTGTCGTCTTACTAAATAACAAGTCTAATAATATGTTTTTAAAGAACTCTCGTGCTTCTGACATCAACCCTGAACGGCTGGTCCACCAATTGACTTTCTCACTGATGCACCAGTTTGTAGAGCATTAATGCTAACCATGACTGCTAGTTTATCCAAGAATGCTTAATTGTTATACCTATTAAATAGACCCAGTATGCATACGCTACATCTGTGCTTTTGCATCCTGTCAACAAAAAACGAAATGTTACCTAATCTGTTCCAAGGATTCCAAAAAAATGGAAACGTTTGGTTTAAATATAGCTTTTAGAACCAATAATAATATGGGAACAAGCCTAAAAAAACAAAAAAAAAATCCTAAATTTAGTAATAGTGGCATATATAAATTAAAATCTGACCACGCCAACTGTAACGCTACATATATCGGGCAGACAGGAAGGTCTTTCTCAGCTAGATTCAAAGAACAACTACGATGTTATAATAATAAAAAACACTTATTCAAAATTTGCAGAACATCTCTTAGTGAATAATCAAGTCCTGCTTGACAACAACGAGCCGAAAAACTTACATATAGAAAGAAAGGGTCTTAGATTACATTTATTTGAACAATTGGAAATTAAGAAATGAACTTAAGATCCTAATACAATATGAATCGATAAAGTTATGAAAATTGTTTATCCCCCACTTCTCAGTATTTTTACACTACCAAAACAATATAACACAACATTTAAATAAATCAATTGAGAAAACACAGTATAAATGTGGCACATCATAGAATAGAGAATTTTATTTATTATCTAAATTGGTTTTACCGGTAATAAATAATTTTCAACTCCGTCCAAAATGGAATTGGGTGGGAGTAAATAAAACATAGAAGTGAGTCGTCACAATGTGAATTAACCACAGTTTGAAAATGGTATTGAACGCCAAAACAGGTGTCTCAATAAAAAAAAAACTAAAATATTTTTCTATTTTCCAAGTTCTGAATACTAAGTTCAACACATAACATTATTTAATTTGGTTTACATAAAATATCTAAAAAAATTAATTGAAGTTCTACGAATTAAACACAAAAAGAATATACTGTTGAACTAAACTTTTCTGCGCCGTCTGCAAGAATAATAAAGGATATTTAGGGTTCTGGCCAGAGGTGAATGCCAAATTTCATTTTGACGTACATTGGGTTTGTAGGTCCAAGATTAAAAGTTGGTCACTTTTCAAGAATCTGGAAAGGTTTATTAATATTTAAGTTTATTCTTCCAATTATTTCCAAGAGATCGAACTCTAACGAACTCCAATCGTAGAGTTTTCCGACCTTTGTTAGGATACCGAACCGTTTTATTTGTTTAATATGAAGTTTCCTCCATATTTTAGATGGATTTTGGGCTTAGGATCCCGGAGGCACAGATATAGAATAAATTATTCGACTCAAAAACCTCACACAAAGACATTATGAACGCACTCAAAATTTAATTTTCTAAATTGATAATTCAGTCGTCCGTCTCGGAGTCTCCAAAGACGACAAATAATTAATCAAGAAAGAGGTTCAGAAATGCCCCCTCTTAACACATCTAACACTTTATATTTCCCTTTTGTAATAAATATCACCTTAAGTGGGCGAATATTTTTTTTGACATTTGTTAAATAAATTTATTGATGCATTTTCCAACATCGACATCTGAATTTCAACAATAAGTTAACACCAAAATCGTATTAGTAAAAGGGCTAATAGAGTGTTTTATTCTTCTCAATCATACACTAAATTAATGCAAACACAGCTGTTCTATTGGTCCTCGTAGATTTAACCTTTAAAAAAAATTTCAAGTGACAAATGATCTAAAAAAAGTAAAATTATGACTAGGTGTTTAAAAATTACTTCTATAAAATCTTTGTTATTTGTTTCTGCTTACTTTAACTATAACTTCAACATTTACTAATTATAAACAAAAAATTCTGCTTACTTATACTATAACTCTAAATGTTCTTTTAAATATTGTACTTTCTTGATGTTACAAAAATTTTGACTTCTCCAAAGTCGGTAACCTCATCACCGCCTTAATTCTAAAATTAAAATCTGCATCCTCCCCCTCGGACTACATGTCCATCTTATTTTCTGCAGCCCCCCACATCATTTCTTTATTCACTTTCAATGGCTAAATCTATTAATCCTTCTGCTCTAAGCGTCGCATTCTGAAATGCATCATCATTCCAGAATCCATTGCTCCGACGATTCACCAAAAGTCTCTGGTTCGTCGGGAATAGCATAATTAACACGGGCTCGAAAATTCCTCCACTCCGAAAACATATAATAGATTTAGCCAAAACCTTTTACCCCAAATTAGAATCGAACTCGAATCCCTCTATATCCTACCTCAGCCGCTTGACCCCCAGCACCCCCTCCGTCTTCGCCCAAATTTCATCGTATACCCTCCATTACCTTAGTGAGCGGGCTTAAATATAAGAATGCCATCAGCTAGCACATATCACAGTATAAAATTATTTGAAAAAAAATAAAAAATAATAATTCCTAAAGTAGCATTAGGCAGCTCGCTCACTGGGTAGAGAAGATTATCTCCACATTTATGCACCTCTTACCACAGTTGGCACAGGAAGAGGGTGAAATGTTCCCTGGAACTGTACACAAAAATTTTACAATACGATATACTCGAATACGAGTGATAATTAAAATAATTAATTTTCTAGTATTCTTATTCACTCAAATTATTCATATTACCCACACAATTTCAACAATACATGTAAAAAAAAGTGCATAATTTGTGTTCTACTTTATGTTAAAACTGTGGGAAAAAAAATAATGGAAAAACAAAGGAAACACAAAACACCAGTGGGCAGTCCAAAAAGGCTGAAAAGATGTGCCTACCCTTGGAAAACCGAACCACACAAATACATTGAAAGGTATTAAAAAAATTCGACGAATTTATGATCGAAACATTTGTTTTCCATAAGTTTGGTAAAAAACATGTCCGCTAATTTATTCCGTTGGCCACAACTATCACTGGAAGACGATAATAAAAAGGTAATTTTAAAATATTCTACGTACATTTCATACCCGAACTTGAAAAACTACACACAACATACCTTGAGTTATAGGGCCATGCACGCCATTGGTCAACACTCTAGAAATAATTATTTCTAGGGTTCTGCCCGTTGCACCCAACGGTGGTGATTAAATTATACTAATAGTCCGAAATTTAATTTATAATTTTATGCGTACGAACTTAAACATGAATTCGTGTTTCATATTTCGACCTTAAGCTTTAGGTGGTCTGATTTAAAGTATTTCGCGTTTCAACAAATGCGGTTCACGCGGTAAAAGATCCCACTACAGAGCGACATATGGGAGAACGAGAGTCAAAATCGAACTTTTTGAAAAATAACTCCGTTGTTGAAATCACAGTATTAATATGTAGATGATGCGAATTATTTGTCAATTACACCAAAAATAACGGTAACAAAACATTCACCGTTGAATTACAAAAAAAATATATATATATATAAATAATAAATTCCATTAAAACAACTATGAAGCTTATACAATTATTGCGAAAAGTTTTTTTAAAAAAGCTATATTAGTTTTATTCATAATATATTACATTATTTCATATATTTTACTATGTTATTGCGAAGTTTTTGAACCCTTGTCAGAAAAATATGTCGCAGGTAAGTATGTACATATTTTTGTAATTCGTTGAATTTCAATTCAATATATATTTTGTTTGTTGGAAAAAATTTCAATTTGGCAATAAAAACAGCTATGTTTCTGTTTACGCGAATGCCGCACAAGAGTCCCAACTGTCCGGAGCCAGTGGCACTATGAAATCTCTAACTGGGGTATGTCGTGAGGCTGAAGGGAGGAGAAGGAAAGAATATGGAGAGGTGGAAGGTTGTGAAGTACCTGGTTATTTAGACCTCATCACCAAACACAGGTAAATCCCATATTGTTTTATTATAGCCTTACTATTTTTATTTATTATTGTCTTATATAATATTGTTGAACTAAACTCCTGCCGACAAGCTACTAGCAGTAGCTTAGCGGGTGCAAGTTCCCATTGTATGTAATTAATATTATACAATTAAAAACATTTTTTTTACAATAACCAATACGTCAAATCTGATTCGAGGACTTTCACCAGGGCAATACTGAGAATATCCAGCAGGTTAATTTTTTTTTGTTTGGAAGTTTTATTTACTATGTACTTTGGCTAATTTTAATTTTTTAATTTCGCTACCGGCTTCGACACAACTGTGTCATTCACTAGCTTTCTTAAAACTAACTTAAATTAAACAAGTACAGAAACAAATTAGTTAGCGTTGACGTCCTCCATGGTCGAGGGGTAAGGCTCTCGACTACGAATCCGAAGGTCGCGGGTTCAAATCCCGGCGTGCGCAAGTAAATTTTATTTAATTAATTTGTGCTGTTTCACAATTAATTAATTTAAAAATAATATATACTATATTTGCGCACGTTCCAGAGTGGAAGATACTCTCAGTATCGCCCTGGTGAAAGACCACCATTCAGAATTGAAACGTTGCTTGAAATGGCTTTTAGCCGTGTTTGGTGACCAGATCTGAATAGCCAGGTATTTCCCCACCTCCCCCTTCCCCTTCCCCTTCTTCTTCCCCTCCCCAATACCTTCAGCCTCACAACATTCCCCAATTGGGAATGCCATAGTCTCACTGGCTCCAGACGGTTGGGAGCAGTTGGGACTCTTGTGCGGTATTCATGTAAAAAAAAAAAAAAGCATTAGGTGAGGGTAGTGGGAGTGGTGATTTGGAGGGGGGTGGGAGGAGTCAAAGTTACTAGGAAACATGGTTAACAAAGGTTGTGGTAGTGAATGCCGAAAAAATACAAAAAAGGTTAAAATCATCTTCTATGTGTTAAATTTATAGCTATATAAATATTTATATTACAAAATACATACATACATACGCTTATTAGATATCCACATAAATATTCTATATATATAAAAATCAATGTTAGTTTGTTTGTCCTCGATGTACTCGATAATCACTGTACCGGTTTCGCTGAAAATAACACAGTTTGTTTTTATTAGTACCGGAAAGGTTTAATAAGTAGTTTGAATGAAATCAAATATGTAAAACTGTTACTATAACGTTTTAAAATTAGTATGAAAAACGTTGAACCCGCCATGTTTTATTTAGGTTCGTCCATAGATATAACACACTGGTTATCCACAGATTACGTATTCAAAAGAAGTTTTTTTTGGGTAGAATATTTTCAAAATGGAAAACACGAGTAGGTACGTTTGGAATGAAATAAAATATTCAATAGTTTCTTTATTTGGAGATAGTTGCTTTCGCTGTCAAATCAATTATGGCACCCTAATGACAAGCAAGAATCCACAACTTCATAACTTTATTCCAAATACCGAGCAATTCCGGGTACACATCAGCTAGTTAATGTATTCATAAAAACAGGGGAGCACCAACAGATAGGGTAACCGAACAATTCGTCTGCCGAATTGTAACCAAACCGGTACCTAAGTCATAGAAATAGTTATAGGATCATTCGCACATTAAATAAATATAATTAATACTAAAATATGGAAAATATTTTGTTATGAATTAATTACGGACGACTGAAACAAAAAAACTATCTTAGTCATAGCTCACACGAAAGTCTTAAAATAAAGTTAAATAGAATTTATGTGATTGAAACTAAGTTTTTCGTGCCACCAACTGGGCAGCGTTTGCTCCTGTAGTTAAATTGCCGACAAAGTTCAGAATTTCTGCAAAAATTAATAAACACAAACATAACCATTCAACAAGAAGAAAAAATGAAATAAAGACGTTCTTACACAATACTTTATTTTATCCAGATTCTATATGGGTTGTCGTTTTCTATGGGAAATTCTATAACCCATAAGCAATCTGGATGAATAAAAATATCGTGTAAGAACGTCTTAAGGCTTCCCTTTCGAAAGAAATCAAAACCACAGAACTCGTTACTGTATAGAGCGGTAAAGATCTTCCAAGAAATACCGACTAATATAAAAGAAGAGGAACATGTTTTTAAATTAAAGAAAGAAGTAAAAAAAATTAAAACGTTTATTTTGTAATTTGCAAATTTTTTATATTGTAGATTATGACTTAACTGCTATTTTTTGTTTGTTTAAGATATACGAGATATTTATATTAGAACGTATGTAACCATTGTACATTATTAATTTAAATAAAATAAATAAACATGTTATTACTAAAAGTGATATCCCCCTTCAGAAAACATGTTGTCTTTAAGGTGAGTGGGTTATACTTTTATAGACTTTAATTTTTTATTTCGTTTATGTGATACCACACAAGTCCCAGCTGCTCCCAACCATCTGGATCCGGTGAGACTATGGCATTTCCAATTGGGGTATGTTGTGAGGCTGAAGGTATTGATAAGCGAAATTAGATGGGGAAGAAAAAGGTGGGTATTCAGATCTGGTAATCAAACTCGGCTAAAGTCATTTCAAGCAACGTTTCGATTTTGAATGGTGGTCTTTCACCAGGGGATACTGACAGTTACTACCACTCCGGAACGAGCCGCAAATACACAACATATTATTTTATGAACCAATTGTGAAATAAAACTATTTAATCAAATAACTTTTATTTGCGCACGCCGGGATTTGAAACCGCTACCTCCGGATTCGTAGCCAAGGATCGTAACCACTCAACCACAGAGACCGTCAAAATTAGCATTTAAATCTACAAATCATGTGTTGAAAATAATACAACTACAATCTTTAATAATAATATATTTGTTATGTTCTATTGAAAAATAGGATTATTTATAAACGAACAAAAAGCAATAAAAAATAATTAAAAATTACTGCCTTAAAAAGGAATTGAAAAAACATAACGTTTCTGAAAAAAATCTATTTCAAAAAGTCACTACTTTTAAAATTTATTACTTTGCTTAACCTGCTTTGATGTTGTGCGTTCATTATATCCATATAAAAAATAGTGTACTGAGAAAATAATTTGTGAAAGATTTGATTTCCCCGAATTTAAGTAACAAGAGACTTTATTAAAGTCTTCTAAAATTCTTGAATTATTCGTAATAATGTAGGTAATATTATACTAAAATTATTCTTAAATTCTTGAAAAGTTCTTAGAATTTTAAACAGTCTATAAATATTTGATTTTTAATTATTAATTATTTTTATTGAGTTTTAAAAACATTATAAAGATAGCTGCCAATAATATTCGATTAAAAATGGAGAATAGTATTTACAGATCTTGAATTTGAAATATGAAATCGATGAAGATGACAAATTGAACTGGTCTCATTAGCTAAGTTGGTTAAGCGGTTGGCCCGGATAGTCAAAGGTCCTGGGTTCGAGTCCCAGATGCGATTGAAATCTTTTTGTCGTTTTTTTTACGTTTTCATGTTTCATTTGGGTTATGTTAATATTATTTTCTACAATGATTTTATAAATATTTGATTTTGACATAACTTTGGAACTCACTCATACATGTCATGTATGAATACATACGTAATTTTAGAATATTACATATCATGAAAAGATGTAGTGTCAGTAGAAGAACATTATCCATTTTCTCCATCTTACCGTTTTTTAAGCTCAGGCAATCGGAATTTCTAACTAGGTACATATTAAAAAACTTCCCTAAAAAATAAAATAAAAACTATATTTGTTAAGACAGATGTCTAGCCGAAAAAGTAATTAAATGAAATTCCCTCATTAGATCGCGAAGTATGCTCCGTAAAATATAAATAATAAGAGTGACTTTATTATTTAACATTTTATAAGTATGAAAAAATTCACAGCGTTTTTTAAATTCTACTCAAGTCAGTAGTAATGAGATTTTTGCTCTATTCTAAAGGTCATGTTTTATTAAATATTTTTAAAACGATCGCTTACGCCCTAAGCATTGTTTAGATTAGCGCGCTCCCCCCCCCCCCTTTTCATTCGTTTCCGCTCTGAGGGTATTGCTGGATCTTAAGGGTTAAGGATCCTCTGACTGAGTTTTTACAATGTTACATATTACGTACCTATTCTGGATTTTTGTAACCGGATTGTTTACACGTAAGTGAGAATATCTTTAAAAACCCAGTATAAATAAATAAATAAGTATTCCTACGAATTCCACTAATTAAAGAAGATGGGGGTCATCTCTAGTGGGAACATTGATAAAGAATTCACTAGATTAACTAACTAACTAACTAACTAACCATCACGCCGTTTCCCCGCAGGGGTAGGCAGAGAGGACGGACCGCCAAACAACCCGATCTTAGCATACACTTCTTGCTTCATTCACTTTCATACAACGTCTCATACATTCTCTTCTGTTATTCCGACTTCTGACATGGCCCGACTCAAGTATTTGATTCACTTAATCGTGCCATGTCTTCCTCGGTCGTACCGGCTTCTTCTTCCATTCCCATTCTCGTCATATATTCTCCTTACACTCCTTTCTTCATTCATTCGCTCTACATGCCCCAACCATCTAAGCGTCCCTTTCTTAATCTTGCTCAATACGCTTACATCAGCCTTTCATTCTTTACGAATCTCAACATTTTTCACACGATCATACATGGTTTTACCACACATTCGTCCCAGAGATCTCATTTCTACAGCATTCAGTCTACTTTCATCCTTCCTCTGCCAGTTCCATGCCTCACTGCCATACATCAGAGTTGGTATCAGCACTCCATTGTGGACTGCTAGCTTCGCTTCTTTTGACAACTTTTTGTTTGCGCCAACAGCGTTCAGTCCTCCGTTAATGGAGTTTCCTGCATTCACCCTTCTTTCAATATCCCTATCAGTCTTTCCATCTCTCGTAAACATACTTCCCAAATACACAAACTCGTCTACCTGCTCCAAGTATTCATCATTCACAACTATATTGCACACTGTGTTCGTACTCTCTCTCTTCCGCTCTTCCGCTCTTCGCTCTCTCTTCCGCTAAATTAGTTCAACTGACTTTTTTGGATAATTAAAGTAATATCTACCGTATTTTTAATTTGCGTCATATTATTCCGACATCGATTAAGAACACATCATGGCTTTATTATTTAGGAGGGATGCCTTAAATTTTTATGGCACAGACCTAATTATGACGTAATTGCCTCGAAAATTTAATAGGGTGCACTTTTATTTATTACGTATACCATTTTAGAACGATCCCTCACGTCCTAATCGCTTTTTTTTATATAAGCGCGCTTCCTCTCTCTCTTCCGTATTAACTTATCTACTTTTCAAACAATGTTCAGTTTCCGCTCGGAGGATATTGTTCGGTCTTAAAGAATATTTATGGGAGACAATTCTGTCAAACCTCTCCCGGTATGACCGGAAGAAGTATCCCATAGCTGATCCGAAAGTCATACCTGTTATATTTGCCTTATAATATAAAATATTGGATGTTTATACTATTGTGCGGAATTAGATTAATCTTTCATTCCGGACAGTTCTGTTACATGTCTGAATCACAGCAAAAGAGTCGGCTAGATCATTCATTATATGAGCGAGTAATCACCAGCTTTGCTATTATTTTGCTTTTGCTATTATGCTAGTTTAAACTATGTAAGGAGAGTTAAGTACTTTTCAGATTTAATGATTAATAGATAATAAATGATTTATTTTGTAAAGGTGAATTTTCAGAAAAAAAATTTCATTTAATTAGATCTATTATTATTCCTAGTTTAGGCGTTATTTCACCGCCCCTGAGTAAGCTGTTGACTATATATCTACTCGGCAAGTAACTTGAATGATAAGCATAACATGGCATTAAAGACAGACATTTACTTAACGGATAGCGTACTCAGGGGTGGTGAAACAGATAATATTATACGCTACCCGACGAGTAACACTAATCGGCAGTTTACTCAGATTTGAATTACTTACACCCCTTAGGGGGTATATTTAGAGTAGGTTACGAAACAGTTTTGGAAAACGAATTTTAGTTGAAACTTGCAACATTTATTGATGTGATCAGCAGAATGATGGGACGTGCTCATATATTTTTTTTTAATGGAGCAAACGAATGTAAGTGGTTCAAAGCCATATTTTATGTTTCATCAAACAGAAGAGGCTAGAAAAACCAAAACAAATATTACGTGAGATTTTAAACTTATACTTAATACACGTCCCCATTTTTAACTGATTGATCACGATCAATCCCAATAATCTTTGTTCTATAAATTTTGGGCTATGTCCCTTCAGCGCTGACTGTCTAGAATCTAGAGTTTAGATGTTCCCAAAGTGGTGCATATGGACTTCTGGGGGTCCATGTCAGGAAGAAAAAAAAATGGGGGCACGCAAAATGTAAATGGGGGTCCACGGATCGGAGTCCATTTAGACTGCACGTATAGTAAAGCGGCGCAGTAAGGTTTGCTCAATGAGCTACTGCGCACTTATAGCCAATCGCGTCCGCGCAGGCACGTTCATGTACAATTCTTTACAAGTTTCCATACCAGCACCAATGCATCGCGCAGTAAATAAACAACACTTGTTAAGTTTTGTTCCAAAGTAGAATAAAAATTTAAGGAAAATTCCTTATCCTTTCTTAGGCTTAAATAATGGAATCTTCATACCCAAACCATCGCAAATAAAATAAGAAAAAACATGCACTTTTTCAGAACCATACGAAACTTGAAAATGATTTATTTTGCGGTCTGTCAATCTATTATTGAGTATGGCATCATAGCATGGGGAGGTGGTACTTCATCTGCACTAGAACCAATCATAAAGGCACAGAAAACGATTATAAAAATAATCCTTAATTACAGACTTTAACTAAATCTTTTATATAGTGATAGTATTTGACGTTCGGCAGATTTACACTAAAACAATCCTCAGTAATCTTTATTAAAAGAAAAGTAAATACTATGAAAAAAGATTAAACACTCGTATCACTAGAAATGCCAACAAATATTTACTCCGAATTCCTGTAATTCATACTACCTTTGGGCAACGGAATTTTAGGTACTTTGCGACAAGAATTTACAACATTCTTCCGGTTAGCATAAAAAAATCTGATTCACAAAAAAATATTCAAACACAACGTAAAAAAATGGATTAAGTAATGATAGGGCATTTACCGGTGCACTCACCCAAATTCGAAATTATTGATTCAACGATTTACGAAGCATATCTTAATATAAGTATATGTTCATAGGTATTTTAAAACTATAAAATAATTTGCAAAATTACTGCCTCAACACAGGATAGCCTAGTGAGGCGGGTTATGTGAAACTTCAACTATAACTGTTATTATATTATTTTCTATTTTACTTTATAAACCACTGTACACTTACATTATTATATTATATTATACATCTATTATAGTTATAGTTAAAATTTAATTACATATTATTATTATTACTATTATTATTATTAATACATTTTGCTTAACCGCGATTCTGATAACATGTCATTGACAATACATTCTTAAAGAAGATTGTGGTCTAATTATCATAGTATTATTAAACACTGTAGGTTTATCATACATATAGTTTGTTATTACTTAATTTACACGTATAGTATAATTATAATTTTTTAGAATTTAAATCACTTTTATCTGACATTTCGAACTTTTTGAATGGGTACTTTACAAACATCGCAATTTCGTTATTTCGGCTCATTTAATAGCATTATTATACGAAAAATGTATAACTAATAATGTTTAAAGTCAATACTTACATAATATTGAGAAAGAAGTCTTTAGGTCCAAGGAAAAGGATAGGGAATTTTCCCCAAAAAGAACCAGAATATGTCTCCGTACATAATGCGAACAGAAAAACATATTTTTATTTGATACAATTCTACCACGTTAATTTCACTACAAATAAATTATTTTGTGATGCAGTAATACAGTGCCATCTAGCGTTTTTTTGGCTTCGAGTGAGTTAATAGTGGCATTATGCAGGCAGGTCGGGAATCCAATCACTCCGCCTGCAACCCGGTATAAATGGAACACAATGACATTGAACGCTGCGTTCAGCGTTCAACGTGCAGCTGCAGCGTTCAGCGTTCAGCGTTCATTGGTGAAATCAAATTGAATGGAGTGGATATGTGGTTGCCGGGCTAGTGTATATGACAATAACACAGGTTGTTGTAGTATAGAAACATTTTAATTAAGTACTTTGATTTAATCTTTATCGATACATTCGTTTTAGTTTAGGCAGAGGCCGGGGAACTGGGGTTAATAGCAATACAAAAAGTAAAACTTAAAATCTCAATAATCACATATGTAAGTAAAAGAGTACTATCATCGGCTTTTTAATAATGAAGGTTTCATATGGAAAATGATTTTCGTTTTAAAAAATACATCTAGGTTTAATTATTTTGTTAATGTTTTAATTTTATCAACGCATATTTTATAAAAAATATACATAATATTATGTTTATTTAACTGTTTTTAGTATACTAATGGATTTAAAATCAGAATTTGAACTGCCTCGATGATAGTCAATCTTCGATAGGAAGAAGAGAAAAATAGAAAATTAATTTTATTGTGAAGCGTTTTTAAAATCGATTAATCGGTTCTTAATTACTTTAAAGTCAATGTGATGTCATTTCAGGTACCGAAATACATAATTTGATGAGGTAATAAGTACCCAACAAAGTTCCCCGACTCTCGAATCGGATGAACACCATAATCACACACCAAATAATATTTTCATCTACAAGATTATATGAATTTTTTTTTCCAACTTCTACTTTTCAGTTCTAACTCTATTTATCTACTTTTCAAAAATAACCCCCCCCCCCTTCCCCATCCTCCTAGAGGGATGTTTCACCATTTTAATATGGGCGGACTCTGCTGATTTTCATTTCTACTGCCAATATGAATGTATGACCAAATTTTCATTAACATGCAATTTTGTCATTTATTTCATGCATTTTGGGTCTAATTTACCCATACTACTTGAAAAAAAAAACGAAAGATTTGAATTTGTGGAGTGATTTTTCATAAAGCTGGGTTGATTATTTAAGAGTGAACGTGAAATACTAGAGCGTAATTGATGGTAAGCAATTTTTTTCCAATATTTTACTTAGAATCGAAAATTTCGATATATTCTGTTACATGACACGTTTAGGAAACAATATTTGGCCTAGTACCTACTCCTACAAAACGGAATCCATTCTGAATCAAATAATGCTTCCTTAATATGCACTGCGATGTGTAGTGTGCTGTGATGGAAATAAAAAACAATTACATATCCGAGGTGATCGATAACCCGGTGGTAAAGGCGTTCTACTAGCAGTCCGATCTTTGAGTTCAACTCTCACAGCAGGGTCTAAACTCTAAACAGTTATGCTTAGTCCTAGATCTTAGGGTTCAAAGCTTGTGTATTTATTGGAAGGACTGTAGGACGAGTAACGTGATATAATAAAATAATACATGGATAAAAACAAAAACAAGTGTTCTCACAAACATCAACAAAATTAGTCAGAGTTTTTCGAATACTACACTTTTGTGTAATAAAAAAAGTCACCGCTTGTTAATATCTGTATTTTGTAAACTGACATTCTAATTTTCCACTTCAATTCTTTTTATTGTTTAGGCAAAAATAATACCTATTATGTTTCACCATTTTTTTAATTATTCGTTCGAAGTACCACTACCTTGCTTAGAACGATCTATTAATATCCCGAACAAAGACATATTTATAATCGACCCTTTAAACAATTACAATAAGGGGGCGGATAACGTCCCAGTTATTCACTAGTCCATGCTATTCCAAATCGGTCATCAAACTGAGTTTATTCTTCAGTGGATTTATTATCTGCCCTTTATTTATTATTAAATTCGTCTTCATATTTCTTTATTTGCTGTCTATTGGGGCATTTGATCGGTACATATCGATGATCGATGCGAAAGAACAGGGACTGTACAAAAAACTGTTTCCTAGATTGTTTGAAACGTACGTGATTTAAAAAAATAAAATCAACAAGAAAATTTGGTGAACTTTTAATTAGAGATTCGTTATATATTTGGCACATTTCTGGCGGAAGACTCGTTTTAGCCAAGGAAAACTCCCATAATAATGCTGAGTTGTTTAAGGAAGCGACTCTCCAGCGAGCCTGTATTACATGTACAGTCATCCATAATATCTGAATACAGCCTTAAAGGAAATGGTCCTCGGGCGGACGGATTGTGTATTTTTTCCATGGCGGAAAAGGCATTTCCCGAGGCAACTCCTTTCATCCTGAAAGCTGAAAGGGCCGGCACATTGCCCGCATATTATACTGTGAATTCCTCGGTGTTTGCCTCGGTCGTCAAAGGGCAATTGTTTTATTGTTCTAACTGAGCGGAATCTCGATCAATCCCACCGTTTATTTCCGTTTCGTTTCTACATTCCTTTCATGACGAAGTTCCGATGAAGTGAGTATTGACTACTGCCGTTTCAATATACTTTCTATCCTCCACTTACATATATGTTCTTCACAAGCATCTGAGCTAATACATCTACAGACCAGTGATTCCCGAAGTGGGCGAAATCACCTACTAGGGGGGTAGGAAGATAGTACAATCAGTTCTTGCACAATGGACCAGTCCAAGGTGTATCTTCTTTCGTAACGTTGTAAACGTAATTAATTTTTTACCTTTAACTTCCACGTAACAAAATAAAATAGTAGAACAAAAATTAATAAAAGTGCCGATAAACTAATTTTTAGTAGTTCGTCAACGGGTGCTTATTACATTAAAAACTTATTATAGCTAATTTTCACTAAAGGTAGAATAAAATATGTGTATCGACACATACATATAGGCGCTCACACATTATTTTTCATTATTATTATAAAATAATACTGAAATTAAAACATAATTACAAAATTTAATTATGTATAACGGAATTCGGGGAAACATATTAGGTTGGTTTGTCTCGTACTTAACAAAACGACAACAAGCTGAATCATTATGAGGACACATTCCATGTGGGAACCAGTTACCTCCGGCGTGCCACATGGATCAATTCTAGGTCCGCTGTTATTTATCCTTTTTATCAATAGCGTTACTAAAAGTTTTTTGCACTGTCTGTTTCTCTTGTACGCTGATGACATAAAAAATATTTGCCATTGTTAGGAATATAAATTATTGCCTGCTCATCCAAAGAGATTTAGTAAGGTTTGAAGCGTTTTGAAATGAATATTAGTATTGGTATAAAGTTACAACAAATGTGTGGAAATAAGCTTCTCTAAACATCATACCTAATTATTATATTGGTAATTACTCATTTGAGCGCGTGCATAGTATAAGAGACTTAGGCATACTTTTTGATTCAAAACTTCATTTCGATGTGCACATTGACAATATTGTAAATAAAGCTTACTGCGTGCTAGACTTTGTTATCAAAAACAGCCGTGCATTTCGATAACCTACCTCCTCTTTTACTATACGCTGGTATGTTCTCAACTTGAATACTCCTCTGCACTCTCTCTAACCGGCGAACATACATTCATCTCATGATCCTATATAAAGTGTGCAATAACATTATCGACTGTCCTACATTACTCCAACTAATAAACTTCAAAATACCATCCAGAACAACTTGGTTTAACAACTTATTCCATATTAGCCGGACGCGCACAAATGTTGGTATCAGGGATACAATCAGAAAAATGTGCGAGTTATTCAGTCAAAATCAAACTTTAATGGATTCCAACATACTCTTTGATACATGCAGTACTGTTCAGAGAAAATTGATAGATGTTTTCATATAAAAATATTAAACAAACGAACTTCAACAAACATGTTTGAACATTGTGTACTTTTTTTATTGTTTCCTTGTATAACAATATTTTTAATTTAAAGATTACTTTTTCCCTCTGCATTCTTGTAAGTATTATTTGTAAAGTTTATTCACCCCCTGTTACTTTATTTGGACATTGTGCAATTTTTCATTTTTTTTCTACGTAACACAATCTTAAGTTCCTTAACTTGCCTAAATATTATTTTAAAGGTTTATTTATCTATATCATATTGAGATATAGCCAGAATGCAGGTGAGTTCTCCAGATATTGTATATTGTTTTGATATTACTGTCTGTATCTGTATATAGAATATCTCCTTGATATAGAATAGAATATCAATCAAGAACTAGGTCCAACAGTAATAGATAAATTAATATATATATATATATATATAAGAGATGTAACATAACATAGAAATACATAATATGTAGATAGAAATAGTTTGTATTAGAGATAACAGTTTAGCATTATTTGTCTATTATTATTGATATGCTTATTTACGATTAGTCTTTCATTAAACATAAAACGAATTTTAGCACTGGGCTTCGTTAGAGTATGTAGCACAACGGTTCTAATACGAACAGTTTAATTTGTTGGATTTGATGTTCAATAACATCAAATTTACTCGGTGACCAAAAACTGCTCATTACTATTCAGACTACTCAAATTACTGCATAGTCTATCCAGAAATATCATTTCTTCGTATTAAGAAAAATATATTTATACCACTAGAGATGGAAATTGGAGTGAGTGCACTTTAATTGAGTTAACAGCAGAGTACGATGTTCTAAGAGTAAACACTTTTTGAATTCGTGCTTACATCTACCAATAGAAGGATTTTTTTTTAATAACTGTTGAAATAGAACCATTATTTATCTACAACTATCGTTAGGTACATACAAATCAGTTTGGATAAACCACTAAAACACTAAAAGTAATATACGAGATCATTAATTTTGCGTACTTCTTCAGACTAGTGTTGCAATAGTATGCACCATGGTTCACAAGAGTATGTGCTATGCTAAATGACCACACACGTCACATTTGTATTCCTCAATGCAAATGTATGTTTTAGATTTACTTCGTCACCTTTAAGCCAACAAATACATCGGCTTCAGTCCTTTAGGTTCGTCGCATAGTTTCAGGGAGCCAGGATATTTCCAGCATTTTTTTGCATTGTTGAAAACTTTAGTGTTAATTTGCCAAAATTTGCCTATAAAAAGAGTAGTGAGTACACATGGGAGTAATTAATGATCGAATTAAATGAATAAATTCAATTTCGTCAGACACGTGATCTTATTCTCAATTTGTCATGGAATTAATTCTTCATTCCTCAGCATAGAGCTTGCAACTTTACGATTTTTTAACACGTAGCACCATAATTACTACGCGGTTACTATGGGTGTCATCGCAAAGTCGCCGAAGATATTGTGCAGTGTGCAGGACTCTATCCGTATACGGTAACGTATGGAATCCCGCATCGTAATTCATAAAAATCTACACGTCGTAATAAGTTCTTAGTCCGCACTAGTCCGCAGAAGCAAACCGCCTCCAGTCAGCCATTACGTATTTTCGAGCAGCGCGTATTCGCTTTCGCAGTCCGTGTTCCCTAATTCAAGGAATCAGGAAAAGTATTCCGTTTTCAGTTGTGACGTCGTAGTCACTACGTCTCTGGTCTGTCGATATCAAGTCTTTCTGTACTAGGTCCGCAGGGCGCAAGTTAGTCAAGTCACTGCGAGACACTAGTCGGAAGTTCATAATTCATTCCTCAATGCCCTTGGCGATTCCGTTCGTCGTTAGTCCCAGCGCGGCCCAGCCGTTAGTTTTAGTAGTCGAGCGAGAATTTCCGATCTAATCAGTAGAGTGCATCCATATTTTACTAGGCCAATGATAGGGTATCATGAAAATAACGTAATACATTATACTGATTTCGATGTTTATTTTCTGTGATTGAGTACCCGCTCTCTTTTAGTTGGTTTTGTTTTGGCTCGTAAAAATGAAACCATTATTTACTGTATTCGGGTGTATCTAATTGAGTAAGATTGTTATTTTCGTGTTTATTTTATTTTATAAATAATAATATGTTATTTTCAATACCCCTATATTTTAAATTCTGAACATGACCTGGACTCACCTGAGCTCACCAATTTTATAAAATCCTACTTACCGTCACCGACAAACCGATCATTTTTTAATTCACCATATGCACAACCAACGTTAGGAAAAATACGTTAATTCTCCGTATATGTGCACAGTATAACACGCAATTTAATAAAGTCAACATCCTTAACAATAACCTTCAGAAATGTCGAACCGATCTAATGCGTACGATCATAAATGAATGCACAAGTGTTGTAGTATGTATTGAGAGCATCTTCTACCCCTATCTTATCATCTCATTCCTACTGCTCTTCCTTAGTTTAATGTAGAATAAGACTTCTGTCTTTAGCCAACTTTAGCACAAGAAACTTATTTGGCAAAACCTCGTTTGTCCACTCATGTATACCGCCGTGGTAAGCAAAAACAGAGTAATTACCAACATTAGTTAAACTGAGTTGAATATGGGACGTTATTAAGTATCCAATTTCGTATGTTTTGCATAAGATATAAATAATTTAATATTACTCGTTTTATGTATTAAAAAAAAATGATATTGTTTTTTATATTATTGCAATTTCATCGGTGTTGGTGAGTAAAAACGCAGTATCTCCGTGTCTGTAAGTAAAAACACAGTTCCTACGTTGAAGTTACAGCGTTTATACTTACATTCGTGAAGATACTGTGTTTTTATCTACCATATTGTAATACATTCTTCCTCCGCTCTGTCTTTCACTCTGTGAGGCGTCCCTTAACCTTGCTTATTGTTTGAGTGGAGTTTGTTAATTAAATTTAAAAAAAAAATTAATTTGTATTTTATAAAAATGGGTTTATATTTGGTTTGATGTAATTAAGTTTTGAAAATATCAATTCCTTTTGATTTTGTCCATATCGAGATATTAAGTTTTATTAAATGTGTTAGTATTATTTCTTGTTTATTTTAAAGATGTAGGCATGTTATTATATAGTTTAATTGCATTGTATTTAAAATGTCTTTGTCCGTGGGTTGCATATTTTAATGGGATATAAAGGATGTAGTTTGTTGAAGATCTTATTAAAATAATTGATTAGGATTGTAGGGGAACACGAAGATTAGATTAGAAGAGATGGAGGATTGCAAATTTAACGACAAGTTGTCTAACTGTCGTAACCTCTAAAAGCATTAAATTTTCAGCAGAATCTTGTAAAGTATGGTTCTTGAAGAATATTTTTAATGATTGTTCTTTATGCTTTTACCATTGGGTCTACACAAATGTTAGTCGAAGAAGATGTTTGTCTGTTACAAATAAATAAATAAAATTGAAACAGGTGGTGAGTTACTTGAAGCCCTGAATTGTTCAAACGATTTACACCTGTTTCTAATTTTCCGTTTTCTTTTCGTTTTTGACATATTATTTATTTTTGTTCTAATTAAGAAAACCATGAACACTGAAGCAACGTCAAAAATTTCGCCATAATAACTTGGTTTGCAAGAGTACGCGAGAAGTCTTGCAAAATTCATACCATGCGTACTCTTGCGATACACCCAACTTTATCAGAAATATTTCGAGTGGTGCCAAATAGTTTAAACAACGACAAAATGTTTCTGAATGTAATTGCTTTGTTTGTATAGAAGACAAAAAAAAACATTTTTTTACAAAGGAATATAGTACTTACGCACTACACAGCGTTTTGAAAAGAGAGACATATTTTTCAATATTTGATAACAGTTCCAAAACTTTCCTGTAGCGATATGACCTCTCTTATAAAATTTTATTAAAACTTTTTTTTTAATGTCACGTTTGTTGCTAATATGGCCTTTGCGTACTCTTGCGAACCGCTTACTCTTGGATCAGCTTACCCTATCGAGTGCGCCTAATTAAATATATATTTGGGAACCCCTACAACGGACTGTGTACCTACTCACATCAAAGGTGTAACCACGATTCACTGGGTGCGCAGAGGTTAAATTCGATAAATTCCCTTTAAGCTGAAAGCTTAATAGCCTATTGAGAAATTAACTGGGGCTCCGTGCATTATCATCTGCTTCGTTAATGACGTTGTCAAAAAAATATTAATCAAAACAACAAACTTATTTGTATAGATACAACTATATGATTATACCACCCCAGTTGGCGGTATTTCTGTCTCGGTGTGACTGGTACATCCGGGGAATAATATAATATTGATGTCTTAAATTTGAGGAATGATTTCGATGAAAATGCCGTAAAATAAACTGGCCTCATTAGTTAAGAGGTAGAACATTGTCCAGGTAAGACAGAGGTCTTGGGTTTGAATCCCAGATGCGACTAATACCTTTTATTTATTTTTTTATCTTTATCGGTTTCATGTTTCATTTAAAATTTAATAATATTGTCTTCTTCAATGTATAAATAATATAAATAATACAAGTCAAAGCATTTTTCACCAATAAAATGTAGACTTAATTTGTGTCGACGCCATCTATTGAGGGATTTAGCCGTTACAAGCCTTTCTCATACTAATAAAGTTGGTTGTTTACAGATGAAATATAATAAAAACAGTAATTATTGAATGAAACACTAGTACATATTGATTAACTTGGCGGGTTTGCGATAAGCCGACGTAACTCAACGGTAGAGCATCTGACCGGCAATCAGAAGAGTGCAGGTTCGAGTCCTGTCGGCGACATTTATCTTTTCTTGGAAGGTTTTTTCAATTTGGATGAGTGTTTCAGGCTAATAATTATTGTTTATAAAAGCAATTGTTTCCCTTTGCGCTATGCACAAAAATCTTGTCTTAAAAACTTTAGTTTATCAATTAATATAAATAATATATTTAATTCACAAAATTACTAAATTAAAACACGTAAACACCCCAGTACAGGTTCTCCTAGTGAAGTGTTCACGAAACACTATTATATATTAATAATTTACAGTACCTACACACCACCCTATATAATAAAATATTGCTTTTATTATAAAAAATGTCCTTAAATAAATATAAATTAATAAATAAATAACTTTTTTTTGTAATAACTTATTGAAGCTTGTAAACTTAATTGTAATATATTTTTTAATAATTAAAGATAATATTAACAACTCCCAAATCGAAACATAAAACCGAATAAACGCAAATATTAGTTTGTTGAATGTGGTTTTGTGTAGGAGTAGGTTGTGTGAGTAACAGTGCTGGTTGTGATACGCTTGTGGTTCGTGATAATATGTCTTTTAAAAAACTATCCTTAGCTAGCTAAAACGCCCAGAAAGTCGAAAATAAAAACAAACAATAGCAATTTACTTTTAAACAATTTCTTTTAGCTCTTTTACATCATATTAACACATAATGTTATTTTAGGTTTCTTATCTGTAAATTCCCCACAGATCAACAGTACGAAAACTAGGTGGTTTATTCCCGGAAATTTTCCACTTTTCATGCTAACAATTAAATCTTTTTTGGGGGTACCTTTGATAGAGGCTTGATGATTTTTTTTAATTAATGTTCATTTCAAATTTGTCGGTTGGTTCATGGATTAACCATATATAGTTATAATACCAGTTCGTAAATATTTTACACCAGTTTTGATATAGTTACTCTTTCTCAGACTTGAATTTATTTATTTAGACATACACTGTAAATTTTATTACAGTATACAGTTTAATTTTACAATGTAAATATTAATTATAATAAAACCTATTACGTATGTCACAAAGATCATATTTCTATGATTTGAGGTATGGGGTGAGAATGCTTCTTAACTATTGAATGTATGTGTGACTAATAAAAAATAAATAAAAATAATACGTGTAGAGATATGATGTGGAGAAGTGCAGAGAAGTTATGAAAACAAGATTTGTAATTGTCTGTGAATAAACGTAAGAAACAGTAAGTTTAGTTTTAAAGTAATTTATATTATGCTAAGAAAATTTAATAAATTTGTTGTGTATGTTAGTAAAGAATCGTGAAAAATGTCTATTAATTTTTCATAGCGGGTAGTGATATCACATTTCAGTCCTCGATTCCGAGAGAAAACGTTCCATGTATTCTCATCAGTAGGATTCTTGATCAGATTTCTTCTTTGAAATGAACTTAAACACTAGTTGATATCTTATTTCTCAACCCAGACTCTAGCAATTTACTGCTCATTCGGTTATTTAAAAAACGGTCTCTAGTAGGGAACATTGAGTGAAAATGTGATTGTTTTGTAAATTACTAGCTGATGTATACCCGGCCCTGGTCGGGATTTTTCACATGCCATTAGGGTGCTATAATTGATTTGACAGCGAAAGTAATTATCTCCAAATAAAGAAACACTTCTGTGAATATTTTAATACATTCCAAATGTTTATTTTTTCAAAATATATCTATAAGACATAAAGTTCTTAAGTAGGTACCTACTTGTGTTTTCCATTTTGAAAATATTCTACCCAAAAAACCTTTTCCTTTTGAATATGCAATCTTTGGCTAACCAGCGTGTTATATCTTATGGGCTAACCCAAATAAAACATGGCGGGTTCAATATTTTTCATACTAATTTTAAAACGTTATAGCGACAGTTTTACATATTGGATTTCATTCAAACTACTTTCTAAACCTTCCCGGCACTAATAAAAACAAACTGCTATTTTCTGCGAAACCGGAAGAGTAATTTTCGAGAACATCGAGGACAAACAAACAAACTTAGATTGATTTTTATATATGTAGATTATTGTTCAGTTATCATGTGGGTGTTTTTAATTTTTAAGCTGCTATAAAAAAAAAAATCATGTCTATATATCACAGAAATCTCTTCTCATTTTATCAGGTGAAAAGTATATCGTTACATTGATCACAAATCCTATTTTCAATAAAATGATTAAAAATCAATTACATATGTATTTAAAACGCAATCGTGATCAAAGGAACGCATAAAAGTCCGAGGGACGGGCTAAACCTTTGAACGGGGTAAAAAGCAGAGTAGTCGTTAAAATAATAGCATTCCCTACAGTGAAAATAACGAAATGGAGTGTCTGTTTCGCTTTTATAGCCCGGGTTTTACAATTGAAGATTCCAGAATACATTTATTCCGGGTATTAAGGAACACTTACTTGGCTGAAAGGATATTTTGGGGGAAAATTTTATAGAAATATTGTTTTTGGGCAGGGGCGGACTGTCAATCGATTCAAGCCCCGGAATTTATCGTGTTTAGTATATACGGTACTGCTACTGAGAGCTCCGTTGTTAACTCTCTTTCTGATAGTTAAATGATTCCTATCTGTCCGGGAGCTGTCAGAGCCTTTAGAACGCATTTGTCTTTGAGTCGGGAGGTAAGATGTTGCCGTAAAGTTTCGGCATAGCTTTCAAAAATTTAAAAATAGAGGCGTAAAGTAAACATGAAGGGTTAAAGTATAACATTTGTTAGAGAGAGAAAAAATGACAAATATAAAGTAACACTTATAAAGTTGGTATATAAATGTATAAAATATCAAAGTAAGTACTGCTAAGTAGGAGCAAAGAAGAAAAATAAGCATCGTCTATAAATATAATATTGTGGAGTTAATGATAATGCGATACCATGAATGAGTACATTGTATGTATTCGTAAAGGATTGATGTTAACGTGTAGGTATCTTTGACACAATACATAACTTTAAGGGCCAATCTGTAAGTTCTTAGTAGTTTTTGGTTTCCAAGGCAAAAGTGCTGAGGAATTGACACTTTCTGGCAAAATTTTGTTGATAATTGTTTGTTAAAGGAAATGATGTGTCAAGTAGCAGAAAAATATTTTTCCACTTTCTTCCCAACAATCACTGAAGATCCTTTTTTTCAACGACTTTTACAAAGTTCTGTAATCGCTCTTTAAAATTGGAATTGGCAACCTCCCAAACAAATTCACCTCCAAATTAAAAAAAAAAAATCTTTATTTTACAAATAAAAGTATAAATTTTTTATCAACCCAATAATAAAAAAAAAACATGTGTATGATAAATGATAAATGCAATGCTTTCTTCCCAAAAATCACTGAAGATCGTTTTTTTTCAACGACTTTTACAAAGTTCTGTAATAGCTCTTTAAAATTGGACAACCTCCAAAGCAACTTCACCTCCAAATTAAAAAAAAACTTTATTTTACAAATAAAAGTCTTACGTATCACGGTACAACTTATTACTTCACCCCATTTCTTACAGTTAACCCACAAAATACATATATATATTTATATTAATTAAAATAAAAAATAAAATGTAAAAGCCCTAAGGGCGTAAATAAATAAATAAATAAATAAACTATGACATTAAAAAAAAAAAAAAAATGCGTATTTATACATGAAACGTAAAGAAGTTCAATCTAAGTGCGTTCAATTTATGTGTTCAAATTATTCGTTTAAGGTTTAGAGGCATTTGTCCAGAAGTAATGTTTGTAGTGGTGGTTTAAATTCAAGTAGATCGTGTGTGTGTTTGATGTTACGTGGAAGGCTGTTACATAATTTAGTTACCATGTAATAAGGTCCTTTTTGAAATATTGTTTTATTAGCTTATGGTAATAATAGCTTTTCTGTAAATCTTGTCGTGTGATTATATAATTACCATTATATATATATATATCAGTAATCGCTAGCAGTTATTCCTTTAAGCGTACTCGTAAAAACTGCCACTATATGGCTAGTCTATCGAAAACAATACAGGAGAATATTAGCGATTAGTATAATGCTTTTGTTTAAGTAAATAAATAAATAACGCGAACTTTTTTTTTATCAACCAAATATTTTTTTTAAAAAACATGTATTATGTATGATAAATGATAAATGCATTCAATGATTTAAGAGGAACTGTTTCATAGAAAACTTAATTTTGGATTAACCATATTTACATATAGCATATAGGACATAGCAAATATGATAATTAAAAAATAAATACTTTCTACTAATAATAACTTTCTAAGTTGCATCTAAAATTATGAAAAAAAAATTTAATGGTATATACTTCATAATTTAAAACAAAAATAAATAAAACATTTCTTATCCATACTAGATATTTACTAAACCTTTAATTAAAAAAAATATATAAATCAGTTTGGATGGATATTTTGGCCTCAAATCCAAAATTAAGTTATGTATGAAACAGGCAGCGCAGGCGTTCCTCTTAAGAAACCTCTGTAAGGGCTATTTATTGTACAGTTTTTTGGTACGTATTTATTCCGCCGGGCTAGTTCACTCATGCCTGGGCAAGAGTCTTATTAGTTGATGGAAGCCATTATCATCGTCCATGGATTCCTTCTCATAACAATAGAGAGGTTCAGAGCCACAAAAAAGCTTTTTGTCCGATTGCTTGAGTGAGATAAATAAAAAAATAATATTACATTTTACTAAAAAATATTATGGAATTTTTTTATCACTTTTGGCATCATGAAATAGATTTACCGGCTAGTTCGGATATTTTTACCCAATTTTGGAAGAGTAACCGCCATTTTAAATTCTGCTTTTCGCAATTCTCTTCATTTGTGGTAGATAAGTAATTTAATCCGAAACGAATGCCTTTCAGAAAATTTAATCAAACATCCCTGGAAACAAAACATATCTGCTACAGAATTTATTCAGGGAAAAGCGTTCGGATTAATGTTTTGATTTTATAAATGATACGAGAAAACCGACCGAGGAGGTTTGTTCCGAGAAATAGGATTATAATCGCTTTTATTATGTTATTTGAAACGTACTAGGTAATTCCATTCAGAGAAATCTTTTTATTGAAATCTGACATTTAAAAATATTCATCCTACCTATTTCGAAAAATCATATGGTATTTATAGTTGGTAATTTTTATTTACTGAAAACCGTAAAGCGTTGAGAAAACTCATTATAAAATAAGTCGTTAAAATTCGTCCGCAACAACACAGGGCAATTCCTAACAATCTTAGTTTCATTTAATAAAAAAATAAAAACCGTTAGGGTATACCACACGTTCCATTCTGAGTGCGGTTGTCGCTGTTTAAATGTACATAAGTTACGAAGTCCAGGCAGATTTTGTTATATTATCTTGTCCTGTACTTCAATACACAACGTTTCAAGAAGATACTGTAGACATATGAACACTATAATGTTAATAATTCAGCTCTTAACGGGGAGAGGGACGTCGGAGAGTTATTATTTATCAATTCAAAATAACGATAGTATTATTACGCAATACGATAAACATTATGTTTTTAAATAGAAAAATATTTATTAAATATTTTATAAATTTACATAGGCTTAACATTTATCAAAATCTAATCAGAAATATTACTTTTTTTCTGGCCGTTCCATTGTATGTTTTACAAAATATTTAAAATACGAATATGATTTTAAAAGTGGAGAAAAGTATGTTTAATTATTGTCGTTGCGTTTTTGTAAATAAACGTAACCAAAAATTTGTAATCACTGTTTGAAAAATAAAAACTTTTTTTTTTGTTTTTGTTTTTATAATGCGGATTATAAATGTTTGGTTACGTTTATTTACAAAAACGCAACGACAAATTATTAAACATACTTTTCTCCACTTTAAAAATCATATTCGTATTTCAAATATTTTGTAAAACATACAATGGAACGGTCAGAAAAAAGTAATATTTCTGATTAGATTTTGAGAAATGCTAAGCCTACGTAAATTTATAAAATATTTAACAAAAATTTTTCCATTTAAAAAAATTATGTTAATCGTATTGCGTTATAATACTACCATTATTTGGAATTAATGAATAATATCTCTCCGACGTCCCTCCCCCCCTTAATTAAGAAGCAGATTGTTTTTCTATACCGAAGAATAGTTATTGAGAGATGAAGAATATTTGAAATACAATCGGGTGGCTCAATCAACTGTCAAAACCTTTACCTTAAACCATGGTAGTCGTGTTAAGGTATATAATGTTTTTATCGTTTTTAAATACGTTGGTGCAATAAACAACAAAAAATCTATGACGGAGTGAAAAAAAGTGAATTATTAAAAAAATTTCTTCGAACGATTGAAGAAAAAGGTAGCCCGAATTTAATTTTTAACGGAAAAGATTATAATGTAAGTGCTCGTTGATTGAAAAATTTATCGGCTTTAGCCAGCAATAAAATTCCACCAAATAATTCTTCTCTCTTTTGAAATAAATGTAATTTTACGTTGAGAGGTAAATTCACGTTGCCGTTTTACGGTACACATATTCAACGCTAATATATTTAGCGGGAGGTTCCAGACGGGTACAAAAGTACCAACATGCTCCAAATTGTAAAGGCAGGTAGGAAACTTTCTGTTTTCATATCAAAGGAAAGTAAAAGGACTGTGGAATAATTATTTATACAAAAGATAACATACGCTTGACGGCGGTGAATTAGAGTATCAACGATAAAGGGAGACTCGAAGGTCGACGGCACCGATAACATTGGGGGGAGCTTTTGACTGGGCTGCGGGCTCTACTTCTAATCTCGATCTGAGCGTGGAGATAGGTGATTTAATTAAAACGTAAACATGTTTTCTACGACGTGTTTAGACTGAAAGTCTAGTTGAAAGATAATGGTCCAGCGTTGTGGCCGGCAAACCGCCAGTATTCTGAGCGAGAAATTTTGGAAGGTCAGATTTTTTAACCGGGGGAACCCCGCTTTAATGGGGATGCCGTTATTCCACTGAATTTGTGCAGTTGGGAGTTGGGACTCTTGTGCGGTATAATATAAATACATGATTTTGAGGAAACAAATGTGTTAAAAATAGCTCCATGATAATTCGGCTCAATGATAAATCCACACAATTTTGAAAAGTGATATAAAAATATAATTTAACCTAACCTAGTTTTTCACATCATATTTCATGACTTAAGATGAATGAATTTTAAGAAGTGTGCCGATGCCGAATTGTTCAGTTACAGTAATAAATAGATCACTGTAACTTAGCTAACATCACCCTTTTCAGAGGAACACACCAACCAACAAACCATATATTTTTTTAATTAACGTAAATCAAATTTAATAATGTTATTATTAAGTTCTGCAAGTATTTTTAGTTTTTATTGTTGTGACAGCTGTTTCGGCATTTCAGAACTTAATAATAATATTATTTAATTTTATTTACATTAAATTTAAAAAATAAATAAGTAAATGGAGTTGTACGAATTAAAAACAAAAATAATTTAAAAAATCAATATCGCTATCACCGTCCCGTCAGAATAGAAAACGATTATATCATAACATCCTTTCTTGTTACCAAAAACATCCCTGTATTGGTAGTACGGTTTTATTCCCCAAAATTATTATGGGTATTAATCCTAAAATATATTTCGCAGGCCGGAATTCTTCCACATTTTCGCCGAATCTTCAATAAACACGGGCAGATAAATACATCGATTCAGCGAGGCCAGTGCACAACAGCGTTCCCTCTTCTTCCCACTTAACCTACTTCTCTGTCAAACTCCAACCCCTCAAACTCCTCATTATACTTCTGGTCCACCTCATTTTCCTGGTTCATTAACTCTCCGGCCCAACCTTTGTCAGGACCGGGCACAATGCGACTCCAAATTACGGGGTCTGGAGCGTTTTATTTATATTGCGATCATTTGTTTTATTTCTTTGAGCATTTTTTGTCCCCCGCGTTCTAACTGTCATTCTCATAATATTTCGACAATTCTCTCTGCGTCTGCCTTCCACGACGTTCTGGACCTTTATCATTTCTTATATCAAAGCAGTGATTATATTGTGATAAAGTTTTATTATCTGGGAATAGTTTCTGGCGGGAAGTGACATTTCGGACGCTGATGCTTAGATTTTTTATTATGTGAAGGAAACAGAGTGCTAACTTACTGAAGTCGGTAGGCACAACTATTGATGTTAAAATTAACCTCTTGAATGTTGGATTTTCGGCCGACAAATCGCTAGAAACCGGTTCCGTGTTTACCTCACCTTGCCCCAGCTGAGTGTAATTTCGTAATTACTCACTTGTTTTTTGGAAAATTATGTTTTTGTTAATGGGACCATTCCAGATAATGTGTTCATGCACAAAAACAGTTTACAGGTATATATCATATGTAGTTATGTGTATTTATAAAAATCGTATATAGGTATATATCATAAGAAGTTTCGTAGAATATCTTCATATATTTAGACAAATGATTTATCATCTTTCTAAAAATAAGGTAAACAAAGAATTTCAAAAATATTTTTAAAGTTATATCGATATAAAAATTTACAAAACAGTAGATGTGTATGGGAAATGGTGGTGTACTCTGACATCGGTGACAGGATATTATTTTATTTTCAGTTGGCGCGCGTGTGACAAACAAGAAGCAAGAATATTTGAAACGTTATTAATTTGCCATTTGCCAAACGAATAATATTTATTTGATTGTTATACGAACAGACCGGTTGGTAGCTGAGTTGGCATCGCATTTGGGTCCCACCAGCGCCTTGCAAGTTCAAATTTTTGTCTGGCTAAGTCCTGCATCGCGACACAAGCAACATCTTCCGCTTACTGTGATGGTAATAGGTGATTTTCAAATATTGTCAGATTATTCTTTACTGGGGAACATTTGTCTTTCTTTTTAAAAAAGGTAATAGCATAAAGTTCAAAATTCCTTGAGAACGTGACCATTCCAAAACGGTGCCATAGTGCGCGTTGGCGTTCAACGGAATAATGTGGATGCGCCAGATGGCGTATTGGCGTACTGCAAGTTAAGCAAGGTGTTGGGAAATGAAAGAAAAGGCGGATGTAGATGTAAATCTCATTTTGAAACGTTTTCATTGTGAACAGTGTTCTCTCTCCAGGACGATACTGATAGCATATGCAGAGCAAAAATACAATGCATTAGTTTTCATGATTACGAGATTCTTTTGCGAATAACCCCTTTAAATATTTCCTTGTCCACACTTATATATGAAAACGCAATCTGTACCGTACTACGTCAGGAGGGAAATCAAAGACGAGGATGTTACAGCCATGACAATCGTCGTTTTCCATTTTCCCCGCGCTTGTAAGCACGCCAGCCGCTCTCTGCATGGTGTTACTTCCGAGAGCTCGTAATTTGAAATGGACGTTCCGGGAAGTGAGGAGGACAAATATTTTCAGAATACTACGAACCAGTGTAAGATTCCTTACGCGACGCTTCCCGCGTCACGAACCGTGCGGGTGCCGGCTCCCGCTTCCAGGATTGGCCAACCCGCGGATCAATCAGAGCGTTGCTACCTAAAGCGTTCACGAAATCTGATAATTTGCGCTGTTATACGTAGACACAGACCAGTGACACAGACTATCTACGGCCTCCGTGGTTGAGTGGTTATTTGGCTCGGAATCCGGAAGTAGCGGGTTCAAATCAAATTAATTTAATTTTATTTAATAAATTTGTGTTACTTCACAAATTATTCATCTTATAAAGGAATACCAAAAAAAATTCCACCCTTTTAGCTTCAATAAAATTCTCGGTAAAAATAATGCTTCTCACTACTAACAGAGGAAAATCCTTACCATAGCAGAGCCATCGGCGCTGAAAAGGGATACAAAAATGTGATGCTTTAGCTCGTTGGTAAATTAATTATTGCAGTAGAACGAGGATATCGAAACCGTTGTTTTCTCTATGATATTACACTCCCGTCTAAATTTCTCGAAGTCTTTTGCAATTATTGAAAATCCGCTGAGAGCTACAAACTATGAAATAACATTCCAAATTATTTTATCAACTAGACAAGCTCTACGGGCCGTAAAACAAGTTCCTTCCTAATTTTTGGGCATCAAAATCAGAACCGTAAGAATGGTTTATGTAATAAATAAAACGGCACAATATACAATAATCTTTTTAAAGTTATATAGCCATCATTAAGCCTGCACCATCAACAAAATTTATAATAATAAATGGATTATTTCTATAGCGCCGTTTTCGTGAGAAAATCACCTCAAGAGAGCTTTAAAACAAAATTTATCTAACCTATACCATATCACTTATCTAATAATCTAATAATTTACATATCAGATTTATTACTAATGGCTTACAGTTAAGATTTATAACTAGAAAATACCTAATTCACACTTATAATTAGTAACTTACATCTAAGACTTTTATAGATAGCGACTTACAACTTAGACCTGTAGATAGTGATTTAAAACTAGTGACAGAGGCTTACAACTAACATATTTACATTTTTTAAAAATTATGTACAAAATGTTACTATTTACAATATCAGAACATAACCTGATATTGAACAACAGTGAGGCGAGTTTGTATATGATACATCACAGCTGCATTTGTATGCCTTTGATCAGTTTTAGGATAATATACATACATATATATCATATTCTACATGTAAATAAAGATGGTAATGCTAGACTTTTATAAGATTAAATTTAAATAATGGATTGGGCGCCAAAAGAAGAAGGAAGTTTTTACCTATATTAATATTGTTTTTAGTTTTATGACATTGATGGAAAAAATGTATTTAATGAGTTAACTGGATTTAAAGAACAGTATTCCCCCCTCTTCATTAATAAAGCCACGATGTGTTATTAAGCGATGTCAAAATAATATAACATAAAAACTCACGAAGAATACTGTATATACGATTATTCAAAATGTCAGTTGACCTAATTTAGAGGAGATAATTTACTCAATTCTTTATCAATGTTCCCACGAGAGACGACCCCTATCTTTTTGAACAATTGGAATTCACAGAAAAAGGAACACCTAAAATATGAACTAAAAATAATTAGAGATATGCGAAGGTGATAGTAAATCATATAAGGTCCCTACTTATAGTTCGTGACCAACATGTAAAATGATCGTATGTTTTAATACTAGGCTTTTATTAAATCATTGAATTATATTAGTCACATAGAATCCTTTATTAGCGCAAGCTTGCAGTTTTGACAGTTGAACGGTAACCATTAACCACCGATTATCGTCCCGTTTTAGAGTTTGATCAAATTTTGTTAGCATAAGAGTATGACCATCATGTTAGACGACTATCAAAATTTGATCAAACGCCAAAAAGGGCCGAGAACCAGCGGTTCAAACATTTCCACCTATAAAGAAAATCATTGAAATTGTACGCGGTTGGCATAAAACTAGATATATTATAAATAGAAGTGTCACATTCTTTATCCATTGATTTTGCTCAATTATTATAACGCTGTCAAAAATGATGACGCAATTTTTTCCCGTTGCTGCCAGGCTGTCAGAGGCGAGAAGGGATCGGGGGGGTTGCAGGCCACTAAAGGAAACGAGTAATTTATCGATGTGTGTTATTAGAAAACTTTGGCGAGATAAGCATTCCGCCGGCCGAACCATTTGTCTTTTCCCTACACCCAGTTTAAGTTCTGAGCTCCTGGTAGTAATGGAACTATTGGCAGTATTTTTCTCAAGGATTTTCTATCAATCTTAAAAAACTTGCGTTATGATTTATTTTAGGCTATGTATTTCCAAGTACAAAGACTAAAAATATATCTATCTCTGTTCATCGATATATTAAAATTTGGTCGATGTCCGTTTATTTCATGAAGTTCCCTTTGTAAAAAGTCCTTGAAATTTAATAAAAAAATACGTATATTTCAAAAAGACAAGAACGATGTTTTGTCGTTAATGGGTACCTGTTAAATATCTATATATTTTTTCTATACTACTCACATATGTGTTTCTTGGAATATTATGTATAAATAATATCTCACGACTAGGAACTGTTATATTTTGCTAGAACACAATCATAGGATAGCAGAATATCTGTATTATTGGCTGGGTTTCCTTCAAATAATCCCCTTCAATAGGATGATAAAAAATCATTCCCTTGTTTTCCAGTGATTCGCGAAATATAATATTTTCACACACCCATTTCTTCTAAGATGGTTCAGGCTCAGCAGACAACAGTACAATAGGGAGATTTACGACCGAAATGCGATCGAAGAAAGGCGTTCGTTGCTTTGTTTTTCGAATTTCTTCAAATTCAAAATGGCTGCTGCTCCTCTCCAGCGCGCAGGCCTTTTCAGCTAACTTTGTGCCATACTTCCTGGAGAAATAATTACATATCACCACTTGCCTTGGATGTGGCAGCATTCAATTTATAAAGCTAGATGGTAATCCCCGTTATGAGGTACCGATTTATGCTCAGACCCGCGTTTTGCCAAGTTATTTAAAAACACATTCTGAAAAAAATTCTTCCTGCTTAGGACGCTATACTTATACTGAATCATTTCACGTTTTATACCAAGTAAATTAATAAACTAATCATCACGCCATTTCAGAGAAGAAAGATTACAGCACCGCTCTATCTTGGCAAATACCCTCTATTTCATTTTCATTCATACGGCTTCGCATACAATACAATCTCCTCTGATTTCCGTTGTTTATTTTCTGTTAGACTTGACTCGACTTTTCTTCTTATGTCTTCATGAGGCGTTCGATAATTGTTTCTCATCCACTTAGTATATATGTTATATATTAGTTATATGTAATAGTATCCAATAGCATTATAATTAGTTATTTTGTATACTTAAATGTAGAAATAACAACAACAAAAAGAAAAACAAAACACTTGCGCGTCATATACGCCTTTTCCGTGTGCCCGCTCTAAATGTCCTAACCATCAAACTTTTACGTTGAAATTGGAATTATTTTAGGGTGTTCAAATACGAATAAGGTTCTACAGTGCCGTGCATTGCTCTTTGACCATAGGTAGGCTGTGCATTGTGTATTGGATATTTGAAAATTGCCATACTATTATCTTACTGTAAAGCATATATTTATCACATAGAAATAATTTATAGATGTATAAAGATTATGTCATCAAAAAACATTGATTTGTAAAAAAAAAGTCGTTTTCGAACAAAGATTCGTTTTCTTGGGGTAGGCACAGCTTTTCAGTCTCCATCGTCTGCATACTACTGCTATGTGGGTACAGATTAATCACACATACGCCTCAAGATATTAGACATTATTTAATTTTATTGTGGGGTTGTTTCGAGTGTAGAGTATTGTGAATTCAAAACCAATTTTTCAAAAATTATCTTCGAACGATGATTTCAAAGCCGAGAATTTCTGTATTTTTCATTGTACATTAAAGATGAATGAAGACAATGGTAGAGTTGACACCATTATTTATCAAGGGTCTTGTAAAGAAAAGCCCGTTTCTTCCAGGAAGATCATTAATCAAGCAAGGTTTTGAATGTAGGTACTCGTACACTGTTAACAAATAATATAGTGTTTTCATTTCTGTAACCTTTTCACCCTCGAATAATAAGCAAGGAGTGGCTGAAGTGAAAACAAACTGCGAATTCGTTTTTATTTTGTAAATAAAGATAAATGAGTTAATATTTGGCGAAGCAAACAAACAAACAAAATTAATTGAAAATCCTTGAACAATGGTACCAAGTATTTACTTGTGGAAAACGTTTTTTTATTGTAAGTGGTAATCCCATACACTTTTTATGAGTCCGTCACCGATGTCAATCATAAAATACGTTGAATTTGGATTTACCCCTCTGTCAGCCCATTTTTATTTTTAAGAAGCGATTATGGTGGGGCCAATTTATCATACCCATCCCTTGAAATGTAACCTTTAGAAGAAAGTTCCACTCAGAATCTTCTCAAATATTCTAAATTTAACACAACATTCTCATTTCTCACCAATTTTTGATCACAACTGTTTATTCCGTACCCTGTAATTGGTTCCGCTATTGCGATATATATACATTATAATGTATTTTTGTTAACACACTTTTTAAGATGGTTTAATTTACCTAGTACGGATCTTTTTACATATATTTTCTATTGTAAGAAACTGATATATCCTTTTTTTTTTAAGAAAAACAAATAATCCCTGGTGACGAATAACCTGACAATATTTGAAAATCTCCTGCTAACATCACAGTAAGCGGAAGATGTTGGTTGTGTCGTAATGGAGGACTTAGCCAGCCGAGGAATTGAACTCACGACGCCTGGGTGAGACCCAAACACGATGCCAACTCACCCACTGACCGGTCGAACTAACTACATAATTTAGTCACCAACAACACTTTCGTAAACAGTACCTACGTTGCTAGATGTAAATGACCATTGAGAAAATATGTGATGGTGCGTTCGTACACGCACAATTTTTAACTACTTCAATACGGTTGTGTCGTACACACAGCCTTTGTTTTATTAAAACAGACTAAACATTTCAGCTGACCATTATCTTATAGTCTGTGGTTACACAAAATATTACCGCCCAGAAGTAGTTAACGACACCGCAAGGGCGCACACATCGATATTTCCTTTGGTAGGCGCAGTACTAAACTGGAATAGTTGTCTAAGTAACACCACGTCTATAAACGTCTTATGGGATATTTTTATGTCTCTGCATAAGTCAACACGGGCTCAGATCAGTACGCGAAAGTACGTCACACGCAGCGTTCCACTAATGTGTTCTCTGACTTTTCACCGAGATTTTTTTTTAGTTTGAAAATAATTCTTTCTACCATCTCCTCCACTCTTATCCCTTTAAAAATGATGACGATTTGGATTTTGCTAATAAACGTATAAAATAAATCGTTCCACTAAATATTCGTGGGTTTAAAAGGTACGAAACCATTTTTTTATTACGGTCTGAGGTTGGCAGGAATGCTTAAACGAATATTAAAATTCTAACAAAAGACGTTTATGAAGTAAATAGTATGCTTAAGATTCTTATCTCTTCGGCGATTTTCTCGTTTCGTAAAATTTGTACGAATTGAGTTTGTATTTTTAATGGAAAATCTCTGTGCTTACTTAAAATTAATGTATTCTTCAATATTTAAAACCGAATTAAAATCTTGCCTCGGGACGATGTGGAGGGAAAAAAAACAACATCATAATGCAAAGTAAGTGGTACCTTATGCCTCTCCATAATAATTAAAAATTATTCGAAAATATACAAATATAATGAACAGCAAATATTATTATGCAACGAGGTTTATGGATTAAAAAAAAGAGTTTTATGAATAAGTTATTGACTTTTTTTTATATTTTATGTAATAGTTACTAACCAGTTTCGCCCGAGATTCAACACTTCTGTTTCTGATTTAACAATTTAAAATTATGGAACAAACATCATTTTGTAATTTTTAGTCAGGGAAATTGATATTTTAAAATTTCTTCAAATGCTTGGTAACTTTGTGGCATCATATTAATTACATAAATTGAAAATACACTTTGTATATACCACTTTACTTTAGCTGTACTTGCTTATTTTATAATTTCTTCAAATGCTTGGTAACTTTGTGGTATATACAAAGTGTATTTTCAATTTATGTAATTGATATTTTAAAGTTCAAAACAGAAATGAAACTGTATATTAAAAATAGTTGCACTGACTTAGAAATCGCATGCAGAAAAAGTTTTGCATGTTTTATGACGTCGAATGTTGAAAGGTTATGCAGAAAACGGATCTGCTTCGGATTGAAAAATTCGTTCGCAAATATTTTAAAGTTATTTTCTTCCTTAATATTCATGTTCTGCTATGTACCTTATTTTTTTTTATATTTATGATCAAGAAATGTTTTACCAGAGCTGAATGATGCTCTCGACGGCCGGAATAAAAAAATACATGCAAAAAATAACCAGCTTCATGGAAAGCTAAAAAGAAGCATTGGAAGTCCTCCAAACTGACCTATAGAGTTATGAAATTCAGAAATATGATGCATTTCAGTTAAAATTCTTTGAGGGCGTCAATTCAGTTGAAGGGTAGTTGTAGAGAGCATGGCCTACCTACCCTGAAGGACTTATTTATCTTCTGGGGAATTAAGTGATAGTCATCTATATAATGTAATCTTAACAGTTCCAGAAACTAATGTAGGTTTTTAACCCTAGAAGACTATAACATTTTTCTATCTCTATCTATGATCTCAGGTAAATTCTAATCATTTAAGAATGTTCACCCCCGCAAAATGTTTATTTTTATTTTTATGTGGGTTTCAAACGTGTTATTTAATAAAACAACCTTATATATATGAGTGATTTAAAAAAAATCATGTTTGTAATTTTTTGTATTTATTAAAGAAATATATTAATCCTAAGGTTACAAATTTTCGAAATTAAATTAGCGGTGAAAAAATCTCAAGAAAATTGCCGATAATAAAAGATAATTTTTCTCGTTCTCTATAACAAACTTTAAATGGTTCATTCCTTATAAAACGTGAATATTAATCATCTTTACTGCAATTGTTACATTTTAATAATAATATTTGGATGATTTGTATAGTGCCGCTTTTGTGAAAAATCACCTCACGGGTGCTAATGTACCTTATGTTCTACACAGACTGGACTAACAAGGGTGTTGTGTATAGAAAAATGCGGCACTTACCCCCGTAGCGCGGTTACTCCCTGCAAGCCCTCGTCAGCGACTGAGTTGACACGGAGAGCTAGCGCGATCGCGCATTCGTTAAGAGATACAGCATAAAATTCACACAGCGTTAGTCTTCTAGGGTTGAGAACCTTCGAATACTTTAGTTCTTTGTGAGCGTATTACGAACGTAAAATGTTTTTTTCTCTTCAAAGTTATATTATTATACTTGTGTTAAATTACTAAATTTCATTTTAAATTTTCAGAAGAAACGTTTTCTTTAACAGTAAAAATATAATTTTTTTCGCAATTCCGACGGATAAACTTAAATTGAAATATTTTGTTGTGCCGAGGAAATAATTAAATTTAAACGTAATTATAATATCTGTTGGCTAACGATTTTTCCCGTTTTTATTTATTCAAGCGAAAACATTTCTTTCTTATATTTTTACAAAACAACCCACGCGTATTCCTTTCATGAATATTTCACAATTCTTTTGCTTCACCAAACATGTCATTTTCAATTTATTTGTCATCTGGTTTGAATATTTAATATACCGGAGACGATGGTTTTGAAAAAGATTTACCTAATTTTCAAAATATTCCTAAATTTCTTTCTCCTTCCATATTTACTACGAGTTATTATTTTAACGATAAAGAAGAATTTTCTTTGTTTATCGCATAAAAAAATGACAACTAATAGTCTTTTTACCCGAGTTTAGCGACCAGATCTGTATAGCCAAGAACTTTATCTCCCCTTCCGCCTCTCACTCTCCACTTCATTTAGCCCCACTACATGCTGGATGCTATAGTCCCACTGGCTCTGGGTAGTCGAGACTTGACCAATTGGTGATCTGGTCATTCATCGTTTAATATCATGTTCAACTAATTGAATCAAAATTTTACAGCACAAGCGATGATTTAATTTATAATTTTAGTAGGCTTATATAGGCGTCTATTTTTTACCGCCGCCCAAGGAACCATTTATTGGATGGACAACACCTCTGCCATAGGTCACCCCAAGTGGATCGCTATGTTTGATAACTTAGCAGGGGTGCCCGGGTTCATGTTTGAGCGTGAGGTTTGTCCAGTTCTTGGCGGCGGATGCGTCTATCCACCAACGGCGTGAATCGGAAGAGGCCGATACAGGGAGACTCTTTGACCTCTCCAGCCAGACTCTCTCCACCCATCGCCTCCACTGCAACGAGAGGGGTGAATTGGTACGTCAGTCACTCCTGAACGAACTGACCCCCAAATTCCTACCCACCCTTTTTTTTCCTTCTCAGAACTTCCTCTCCTTTCTTTCCTTAAAAAACCCTCCCCAAAGATGACATAAGGCCTGAGGGAAATTATGTTTAATGTAATAACACAAGTATTGCCCGAGAGAGGTAAATTTAGGCAGGTTAAATTACGCAAGAGCTTTATCTCAGAAGCGGAATACTGCATCGTATCCGAACCAAAGCGAAAACGAGCACAACGCGACCCGTAAACACCCATCACCATGTTTAGCCAGACTTCAGTAGCTGTACGTATTATCAATAATTTGTTGATATTCAACAACCCTTTAATCACGCGCTTTGAAAGGGTGAAAAATTACACCCATTGCCTATTACGAATAAAAATAAGAAATAAAAGGTTTGCAAGACAAAGGAGTATTCTGAAATCTAGGTAACTAGCAGTGCGTGCAATCGATAAAGGCTTTAAAGCTGTGCCTTGGAATTTTCATCGAAGTTTGTATATTTTTTAACTTTAGATTTAAAAAAAAAACGCTTAAATTCCTCGTTCTTATTGATAAGTTAGTGAGGGCAATATTTCAGCATAATATTTATTAGTAAAATATTTATATCATTTTATTACGAACTTGGGCATGATGACGTTCTTTTCCATTACCATGAAACTAAGTTTAAAGTTAAAAACATGTTTTATCACTTAAAGGAGCATTTATTATCTAAACACAACCACACAATTAACAATACTATAAAGAGTCAAAATAGTCGGATATTATTGTATTCAAATTTCGTCACATTTTTTTACAATCCGTAACCCCGTGTCTGTAATGAAAACACATATTTCCTTTACTTTTTGAAAATAGCAATCAGCGTTTATTTTACTATATTTTTTTCAGGACAATAATAAATTATTCCCAATTTTATTAGAAAAATAAAAAAAGTTAAAGTAATTGATTTTTAAGTAATTTTTTTAAGAACTTTAGTTTATCAATTAATAATTGATTAATATTTAAATAAACATACTTTACGCTAAACATTTTTGGGGACATTTTAGGAATGGATCGGAGTGGTAGCGATATGGAAATTGTAAAACTAAGTTTACACATGTTACCACAAAACCAAGTTTTTATATTTTTTTATTTCGTCTTTCTGAAGTGGTCAAATTTCTTGCTTGGAAAGATTTATCAAATCATTTCTGTGTTAATTGGATTTTTTATAAAGTTTTTGATTTGAAGCTGCTTCTTATCTAATTTTATCTTCTTTTTCGTTTGTTCTGCTGAACTCAACTCCTGTCACACAGTTTCACTGTCACCTGTTTTCTTTTTCTTCCTGTTGTCTTTTTTTGATCTTTCAGCACTTTTATCTGCGCTATTTTTGTATTTTCAAACGTATCACATTATTTTTAAATCTTGGGTTTGATTTTTAGATGTGTTTTACATATTGCTCAATTTTTCTGGATAGCATTTTAATCTCTCCCTATATCTTCTCATTTTCTTAGATGGGGGGAGCGGCATCTAAAAAAATAATTGGTACAGCAAAAATTAGATAAAATACTGCAATAGATGGGTAAAACATAGAAAGATAAACTACTGTTAAAAGGTTAAAATAGATTATACAAGGTTATTTGCCATATTTTTACGACAATATTCTTGTCTTGCGTACGGACAGACGACAGACTTTCAAAGTTTCCGTTGTAATCTACGAAGAACCACAACTGTAACACAACCGCTTTTATGTTCCACTTATAAGGTACTACTAATATAGTTACGGAATAGAAGTAACGGATTGTAAATCAGTAATATTTTAGCCGAAATTTGACGTAGTTTTGTTGTTAAACTTGCATACAGTTTTATTATTTATATAATATGAATGGTAATCTCTATATGTATAGTATTTGAAATAGGCATATGCAATTACTTACCCTTTAAATCGTGGGAACACTAGTGGAACTTCGTAAATGAATAACCCAGAAATAAAAGTCAGAATAATAGAAGAAAATATATGAAACGATGTATGAATGTCAATGAAGTACGAATTGTTTGACAGGATCGAGTTGTTTGGCAGTCCGCCCCCTCTGCCTGCTCCTTGGAGAAATGGCATGATGGTTTTTTAGTTAGTTAAATTGTACATAAACGTGTTTGGGGATAAACTCACTGAATACAATTTGTTAAACATAGCAATAGTAAAAATAAATTCAATACGGTTTCCGTGCACCCCGTACGCTTTGGATAATTTGCATACGGATTCTGTCCGCCGCTGGTATCCGACACATTTCATACATCTGGGGCTCGTAACATCCTTTAAGCTAATAGATATATGGAATGTCTGCCACTTCCATGTTATATACTTACATGGTGTGCGGTAGATAACTTAGCCATTCTGCTTCCTTGTTATTTATATTATAAGTTTTTATTATAATTAATGATTATCTTATTTTTCTTTTAGGCAGATTGCCCAATATCTACTTTATATAACATGTATCCTGCAAGGCATATATATATACCTATAAGTGGTGTGCCGTGTACATTAACGATGTCTCCGAACTAAAGTTGTATGAAGGATGAAAGTAGACTGAATGCTCTACAAATTAGATCGCTAAGGCATATATGTGGTAAAAAATTGTATAGGAAAGAATCCAAGGGTGGTGTAAGCGAAGTAGTTAAGATTAAGGAAGAGACGCTTAGATGGTTTTGGCAAGTAGAGCGGATGAGCAAAGAAAGGAGTGTAAGGAGAATATATGACCTGGAATTTCATAGTAGAAAAATTCGGGGACGCCGGAGGAATACATAGCACGATCAAGTGAATCAAAAACTTGTGTCGGGTCAAGTCAATATTTGGAAAAATAGAAGAGTATGTATGAGACGATAGATGAATTTGAATGAAGCAAGGAGTGTGCGCCGAAACAGAATTGAGTAGAGGTATATCCTTTCTGCCTACCCCTGCATTAAAAAGGCACGATGGTTCGTTAATTTAAAAAAAAAAAGTAATTTAACTTCATTAAATCTGGTTTCTGACACTTGTACACAAAAATGCACACAAGGGCGTGTAAAATAACACAATAAATAAAGAAAGTAAATTAAATTAATCAATGGACATTTTTTAAGTCGCCGACAGTACAACACACATTCACACACCGTTATTCTTAGACGACCTTGGTTGAAGAATAACGACGACTTTTGGATTATTTCCGAGAGACCCGAGCGTTTGGAAGTGCTACTTTCGTCGTTGCTCTCATTACCCGCCATTGCTCCCACTAGCCCTCGATCCCCTAATATACATTTGCAAGTACTTACCCTCCACATAGCATCCCTAAAGATGATGTAGGTCTTGAGGGAAATTATTTCCCACAGCACCTCCTGTGTAGAGTAACTGTAAAAAAAAATCCAGTATTGTTAAATTTAAAACCATAAGAAATTGTGCAGTCGAATCAATATCACTAAAACAAGAAGATGTTATCTCCCTTTATATTGAAAACCTATCGCATTTTGTGCCACGGTAAAATTTCAAAACTCTGACACTTAGATTCAATTTAAAACCAGCCCAGGAATAGATGTTAAACTTTGAATTCGCACGGTTTGCATTTTAGTCGGAGAAACTTTCAACCGGCACTCCTATGGCAGACTAAAGCCTTACCTACCCCTAGTAAGTGCAATTGGAGAGGACAAAGTTATACAGTCCCTTGACAAGTCTGTTACTTTATTTCTACCCTTCAGTCGAAAATAACATTAAAAGAATCCGCATGCACGGTGGAACTAGAAAGGCAGGCGTCATCCGAAATTACATTATGAATAAATAAAAAATCTCATGCTTATTCGGATGCATCGGGTATTCTTTATATCCATCCGTGTGCAGTGTGAATGATTGCACACGCTTTGACTGATGAATTGAATTTGTTGATAATAAATAGTTGGTTTTTTTTGGAAAAAAATGTTTTAGTGTCTTTTATAATTTCTTCAACTTTGTGGCGTCATTATTAATAAATGAATTAAAAAATATCCTTATTATTCAAGACTTTATAAATATACATTGATATCTACATGTTTCGAAAGCGATGCTTTCGTCATCAGGAATATATGAATACATGTATTAGTATTTGTAAAAAGCATTAACTTTGTGGCTCGCCATAATTTACAATAAAAAACACATAAATTTGTTGTAGACCACTTTTATTTTATTAAAACTGTACCGGTTTCGGAAGCACCCTTCCTTCATCAGGATAATATTATAACTAACTTATGATATAGAATATTGACAAGACATATACATTTTAGGTGTTGGAGTGGGGGGTAAGCAAATGGGTAGGGGTAATTGTAGGATTTCCGGGAAGAACAGAGCGATTAATTAGAAAAATATTAAGAATGGGACTAAAAGATAAGTTAATTTGGTTATTTAAAATACTAGTATTATTATTCAGGGATTTTCTAATTTCGAGTGCTTCTAAGTTATCCAATTTTTTGCCTTTATTGTTACGGTGAAGAATTGTAACCCCTGTGTCCTTGTTAAAAGTGTGATCTTTCGAAATTAGATGATTGGCAAAATCTGAGAAGTTATTATTATATAAATATTTAAATAATAATAACTTCTTTATTTAATGAATTGGTTAGACGTACCATCCGACAGATTAAGAAAGGTGTCTGGAGCAGAGATAGTTTTGGTGAACGTATGTCCAAGTGCATGAAAAGGACAATCGAAAATGAAATAGACAGCATCAGGTATAGAAGTATACTCGTATAAGCAAATGAATGGTTGGAACATTCTTCTTCATATCTCAGCTTTATAACTTGCAACATTGAAACAGTGATAATATACCAACCTACTGACAGAAGAGCTTAATTCGTCACCAGAGAAACCCACAAAATTATTGAAGACGACACGCCACAGTACCTTGGCCTAGTCATCACAGTTGGCGCAGCCTATCTACAATTCCGTTGCCTATCTACAACAATGGTAATATCCATTATCTCCTCGATATTCATACAATGATGTTGAAAATGTTAAAAGGCCTTCAATTCTGTACATATTGCCGCATGGCGTATTCTGAACTTTCTTTGCAGAGAAACGAAGTATACATAATGAAAAAAAAAGTAATACGGGATAATACTGTCAACACACAATTAAAGTGAACACTTTTTGGTTATATGTTTAATATGTATAATAAAGTGTAAATAAAATAAAATAATAAATATAATGTGACACAGAAAGTACTAGGAAATGCTCGCTTCTGGTACAGAGCAATAGTATAGGATAATAGAAGTACAGACATCTTATGAGCGAGGAATTCTCAAGAGTAGGTAGTTAAGCCTCTGTACAACGTCTCTATTCCATGCTATAGTCATTGGTACAGGTGCCAACAATGTTGTCTGAACCTCCAATAGATGCTGAACATGACGACAGAGAAGACGAATAAGTTTGGTATGTGATGCTTCCGGGAAAATTTCTGTTTTAACGACTTGTTCTAGGCGAGGAATATTAGCTCACCCTTAAAGCGCCGGTGTACCGACGCACTTAAGCCTTGTACTATGACTTATAGTACTAAAAGCCTCGCAGCGCCGATCTGTCGGCCCAAACTTTGACGTATCATATTATTATTGACAAAGACACAGGAAATATAATGTAATGAAAAAGTTAAAGAGAATAATTTTTGTCATACTAATAAAATTATTAATGAAACAATATTCTTAAGCATGTAAGTGTTTTTTGCTACCCACCAAAAAATACAAAATTGTTATGTGGAGTCGCGGAATATGATGTTACCTATTTAATATTCCGTTTTCACTGTCAAATGCAGTGTAAAATACCAATAGGTAATAACGTTCATTATTTGGCACCGTTTTTAGTACGCATTTACCCTACCTTACCAACAGTCAGTAAAAAAAACACCGTTCGTCTTACTTAGAAGACGGACATCACCAACCCATTCATTATAATGTTTTTTTTTTTAATGAATTACTACGTTTTACGTAAAGTGGCACATATTGCAGTGAAAAGGAAGTTAAGTAAAGCAAATTATTTAATTGTTGTACCTCCTCGAGACTATGATCTCTTATTTCCATAAGCGTAACTACGTATTGCACCAAGAAGTAACCGTGGCGGAGAGATATGGAGGGTTTTCGTTTAGTCAGTGAACTTTGCTTCTTCCAGTTTTTTGGTTTGTGGCTTGCCCATAAACTTGTGGACTACTCGGGGGTTAATACGGAGATCGTAAAAAAGTTTACGATTCTAGAAGACCTAAGGCGGTCTCTACGCCAGCTCCCCTTTTACAGCCCCGACGCCACTTTTAAAGTATGCTATTCGTACATTCTCAATGATGTTTACTTTATAAGGGGAAGTGCATAGTTATTTGTGCTGCATGCTATTATATAATGTACATGTTAAAAACACTTATGGTTGGATGAAATTTAAGAAATAGAAGGCTTCGCAATGAATTATATCTAAAATTTGAAGAACGGTATAGTATATTTTTTTAACTAGCCGTTCTTAAATTTATCTAAGAAAATAATTGGATTGATAAACAAATCTTAAATATTATACTATCAAAATGATAACAAAATGTTTCGTAGATTGATTCAAATATTCTATTAGTTTTTAATTGAAAGCTGTGATTTTTCTTACGGCGTTATTTAAAAAAATATATAGATTTCGCTCACAATTGAGGTTTAATATTTTTACGAAAACCTTGTTATTTATTTCCTGGAATTATACAGATTCAGTTATAATTAAAAAAGAACCTTTTCATTTAAAAAAGGTAAATATTCCTTTTCTATTATTCGTGTATTGTCGTGGAGACCCAAACAACAACAATTTTTTTAGTTTGTTTTCAAAGTGAACCCAATATTTGTTTCCCAACTGTTTTAAGAAAATCTTTGATAACTAAAGGGTTTATTCCTTTCTTTTGGAAAAAAAATACAGCTGATTTTTGGTGGCAACTCTTCAAGCCTAAATATTCCTCCGTCACAATTACCCCTTAAAATGCACTGTGCAATGATCCTACTTCTAGTACAGTAATAAAGCTAAAGGCAATTTATAACGAATTGAATTATTGAGCAGTTTCTTTGTTTGGGTAAAGAGGTTGAAAAAAATGTCACAAAAGAATTTAAATTATTTATTTACTTCCTGAGAATGATAAAAAAGGATTTTCAATGGGGATGTGTTTAATTTTGAATTGCGAAATGTGTTTTTTTTTTGTCACAGGAATTAGTAACATTATATAACATGCCAATGAGGAATAAATGAATACATGTAATAAATGAACAAATGTATAAATTTATTCCTGAGGATGATATTGCTATCGAAACATGTAGAAATATTTATATATTTTAATAAAAGTGGTGTATACAAAGTGTATTTTGAATTATATAATATAATAATAATCTAGTTTCATTTACAAAATTTTAAAATTTCATCTTTCGGAATCATTTTATTTTATAATCAAATGTAATAATAATAATAATAATAATTGGATGATTTGTATAGCGCCGCTTTTGTGAAAAATCACCTCAAGGGCGCTGTTCAAACGTTGCTTTAACCACATTTATTTTACACGCCTACCGGTGTCGGAACAACCAATCGTTTTTGGTAGGCGTGTAAAATAAATGTGGTTAAAACAAAGTTTGATTGTTTCATTTGATTATAATGGATAACCACAAAGTGATGGCTTCATACAATAGTATTTTATTTTATTACCTTTATTTAAAAAAAATAATTTCGTTTATTTCAAAATATTATTTTATTGTACCAATTATCTTTTGCTTTTCTAATAATTTTGAGCATACCATCTTATCATCAGTAACTAGATGAAGGTTTCTGCAAGAATTATTGTTGCACTATTCTCAATCCCATGTTTTTGGGGTTACGCGGTACATGTAAGTATACCAATTCCTCAAGGATCCGTGCGGTCTCCGACGATGTTTTTGTTGCACATAAACGGCTCGGAAAGCTTTGAGAATAAAAGATGACCACCACCTCGAGAAGGTTCGTGCCTGGGGTAGGGCCAACCTGATCAGCTTCAACGTCTCAAAAACCCAAGCATGTCTGATCTCCGCAAAAAAGGTGGTCAATGACTGTTTGGTGCAAATCGATTGAAGCACTCTTCCCAATAAAGACTCCATTAAAATGCTTGGGGTAAGTATTTCAAAGCAGCTCAAGTGTCGGGGCTTTATAGAAGCCCGAGTAAATTTGGCTTCCATGAGTGTTTTGTATAGGGCTAGCGGATTCTTTAATAGTGACCAACTGCTAATCCTATACAAATTATCCGTATATTAGTAATCCATATTAAGTACGTCCAACAGTTGAATTTTAATTTGTCACCTCTGGGCTGGAGCTCCAAAATACTTGATACACCTGCTTGATTCTGTGCAAAGGAGAGCTGTTGGTCTGATTGATAATTCGTTGTTAATAGACCGATTATCATCTCTAATGCACAGACGCAATGCAGGTATGCTGAGCCTGTTCTTCAGCTATTACAATGGAGCCTGTTCGAAGGGTCGTTACGCCGACTCGTTTTTGTGGCATATGTCTTTCCTCCTACATTTAATCCAAGAATCTTCAAGGCCCGCATTAATAAATCCCTTCGTTAAGCCTCCTTCTTAACCCGCTTCACAACGTTTCCCAACCGGGTAGCGATATAGTTCCCCTGTATGTGCTCTGTATATACAGTGGCGCTCTTGTGAGTCATAATTTAAAAACAACAAAAAAAAACTAATAACGAGCCGAAGAAAAAATTGCCTGTTTATTTTTATAAAGTAGAAAACTCACCGACTCAAACTTAAATGCCTAAATCATCACGCTACGGAGACCGTCTACATTGTCAATTTTTTTATTTGGAGAAAAACTTTATCATTAGTATTTCTTTAAATATTTGTTAAAATTTCAGCATTGCTCGTTAAGCTGCCGGGAAAAGAGCTTGTTAAAGTAGTAAAAGCATGCCTTAAATTCTACATCAATGTGTTTTTTAAGCCACGAGCGTCAAACTTAAAATTGGGAACGAACAATAGAAATACCACGAAATACGAAATAGAATGTGAATAATTGAATACTTAACAAGTCTTGATTCGTCTCTGATGTTCCTTACAGCCGCCACGGGAAACTCGGGGGAGGGGGGGGGGGACTTCGTCAAAAATAATTATGGCAGAGGGAGCGGCAGGGGGAGGCGGGGTGAACGGGGAAATGATGGGGGAAGGAAACCCTTGAAAGCATGAAAGGAGAAGATAGGGAAAGAAATTATTATTATATCCCATTTTAACCAACCCGCGTGAAGGGCGATAATTTTAATTTGTTTCCATCGTTAACCACTCCATGTCGTATTTTAAAATTATCTAAATCTTGTAAAATATACGAAAAATCATAATTTTTATTTGTTTTTGCTATTGTTATTATCTTTTAATATTCATGACAATTTTTTATTAATTTATTTACATATATACGCCCATGGCGCTTAATCATTACCATTGAGTATATGCCATTAAGTAACAGTGTGAACATAAGTATAAAATTGTGTTAAAAGAAATAAAATAAAATAAAGTATAATAATAATAAGAGTGGAGGAGAGAGAAAATACATTTAAAAATGTATGACCTAAATGATAAAAGAACTTAATAGAAAGAAAAAAAATTAACTAGATATCGAATTGGAATAACAAGGTTCCATCTGACACAGCAATGTCATGCGATAATATGCTCTATAGAAGGCAACTTTAAGACTCATTATCGCAAAACACTGCCGTGGCAGATGGAACCTTGTTATTTCAAGAGGTCGAAATTTGTACATTATTTAGGCACATACCTACCTATAAATAACATTAGTCAAACAAATAACAAAGTTGATAAGTAAAGATGTACAAAGTAGATGCTTCACTGTTTGGATTGTTATAGTGACGAAATAAAGAAAATAAAATACAGAAAAATAAAGACAATATTTCTAAGATCGAACTGAAAATAGTTTTTTAGAGTGGAAGAAATGTGTTCAACGTCAAATATTAAAACGCTACTAGTACTAGGGACTGATCATACTAACCCTTATAATCTTTAGTAGTAGCATGTCGTTACCTAAGTATAACATAATGAAGTCATCCAAGTATTATTATTATTTTTATAAGAAAATAATGATTATTATTTGGTATTAGTAATTGGTCTAAATAAAAGTAAACAATTACAGGTTTATATCTTAGCGTAACAATATATACTCTAAGGTTTATATACATACAGCGAGTTACATACTAGTACATAGGTACAATATTATTAATTATTCAAATTAAATACGATTTGAAAGTTATTGTAGAAATAGTGATATTAACGGGTGACAGATGTTTTTCCATCAGACGACCTTGTCAACGTTGAATTTCATGAAACAGCTGTAAGCGGTTACAAATGTATAACTGTTTTTAACACACCTTTATACATACACACGTATATTTAATATATTTAAAAAAAAAAACATAATTTTAAACCGGCTGAACTACTTTTGTAGTTTGTCAGCAGATACATATTGTCAACTTGTATGTATGGTACAATTAAAAAAATAACAAACTGTATAAAATAATATGATTATTGCAAATTAACAGGCACAGGATTACATTTTTGATTACAGAAAAGGGAGCAAATATGAGGATTAATTATAATCTATATACCTTCCTTTGGTAAACATCTGACAATAAATCAGTAAATTACGTTATGCTATTTAAGTAAGTATTCCTCCTATTGTCTTAGTTTTTATTTAATATATACACACCCATGAATGATTAATTCAATTTTATTATTCAACCATTGTTAAACATTGTTCAGACTATGGATTATGAAACAATCACTAAAGCCTGTTTAGCTGAAGGAAGCAAACTAGTCTTCGTATCTGACTTTGGCAGTGTTTCGTATCCAACACTTGACAAAAGGCGATGTTTTTTGGTAGAAAATTGTCATTTTTCAGCACACGTAGGCGTGTTGAATGCTCCGCATGTAACATTGCGATATTAAATTGGCATGCGAAAAGCAATTTCTGCCACACTGAGAGACTGTTCTTGCGACTTGTTCAATTGTCAGAAATACACATAGTAATTTTATTTACTTTATCATCATTGATTGTCCTTAATTTAAATAATTCCTATAATGCCAAATGCCGACAGTGGGAGAGATATAATGATGAGAAATGTTTTATTAATAATTGACAACTGTCATAATAATAAGTAAAATAATTTTGTATTTCTTTTAACTTAATAAATAATTTTAAAAAAATAATTAAAAAATCTTTTTGTTAGTGTCATAATCATTCAAATCTTTTTCCAAATGTTAGAAACTCGAGGAATCTTTGCAAATTAATACTAAATACATAACATTGAAATTAAAACCAATCAACTTTATTATGATACTGTAGGTACATTTGATTTCACACAGGAGCAAACACAAAGGACCCTGATTGGGAGCTCGACTCAAAGCCTTGTTGAAATGTATATTCACTATTACGCAAAATTACCCTTTGCGCTGCAATAATTATCTACCCAATTCAACCCTCCAAATCAAAATATTACTACACTTCCATCGTTCGCCTTTAGTTGAGGACGAGCTTTCTTAAAAAAAACTGAGTTTCCTGCTGTCTTCCTCTCGTTCCATTTATCCAAGGATTCGGTCTACATCTCTTAATCGTATCTCCAGAAATCTAAGTTTAGGTCACTCGACGATTCTTTGTTTTGTAATCTGCGGGTTTATAATAAGAAAAAAGGTTCTTGCGCGCTTCGTTATCTTTCATCCTTGCTATATGAGTATGCCCCATTAAGCTGAAATCATGAAACCGTCTTCAAGAATTTGGTAGTAAATATAAAACAATTGGTATATCTTGTCTGCGGTACATCATTTTCTTGTACTGCATTAAAGATTCATCTTAGGATATTCTTCACAAACAGATTCAATTTAATTTCGCTGCGGGGGTCTAGAACTCTGAACCTTTTAATATTGGTCTGATGATTGTAAATGATTTCAAAATTATGTATTCATTTGCCCTGCTTCAACTGATTGCCCCTCTTTCAGCAGAGCGCTCATCTTGTATATTTCGAATTTGCACATTAAAACAGAATTATTTACCTACGTATCAATGAATTATTATTATAATAATTGTAGCTTGTTCATCAATACATCCAGCGCTGGGAAAATGGCGCCAATCAATGTTAATCAGCGTTAATCACTGTGGATCAAATTACTAACGCTTTGTTCCAGACACGACAGATAATAATATACAGCAATGGTAAAGATAACATGCAGAATCTTAATTATAAACCATGTATTAATTGGGCTGTATTCCCTTGATAAAACTGATCTTGCAGTTATTAACTAGCGATATTATTAGAGTGATTATACGATTCTTCAATATTTATTCTCATATATTTGGGTTGATAATATGTTGATGAATGTTGGGTTTGATCGTCAATTTGATTAATCACAAATCATCGACCGCGTTTGTTATATTTTAACTAACTAACTTACCATTACGTCGTTTCTCCGGATGGGTAGGAAGACGGGATGGATTGTCATATAACTCTGTCTTGGTTCACGCTCTTTGTCTCATTCACATTCACCCATCGTCGCATACATAATTTTCCGTTATTCTGACCAACTTTAAGAAATTTATTAATTTGGTCGTACCATGTCTTCTTACATTGACGTTTTTTTCAATTTTCACTCTGAATAATTTGGCAGGAATGCTCAACCCTGGATTATTTTCATTTATAACTTGATAGGTATAAATATATTTTAATTTTTCAAAACTCAACTACCTAGTTACCAAATTTTGACAGATTTTTTAAGTCGAGGAGATATGCACTGCAAATTTAAAGTCTAGTGGAGATTAAAAACAGTCGTTTTTAGAAAATTCTTGTAATTACTTTGTTATGACTTATTGCTCACTAATGGATCTTAGGCAGACTACGAAAACTGTTCCTTGTTTATCGAACTTTGATAATAATTCAAGTCCTAACGACTTGTTAGGTTAACTTGCAAACTAGATTGATGAACTTAGCTCTTCACCTATTCACTTATCAACATAGTTTCAGCTTTCATTGGACACAGAATTACTCTCCAGGTCCACGATGAATAAATTACTGCTTCTTACAGTATTTACACTCCAAATCGACAACTTGATTGTATTGTGGAGATGGGATATTCCATAAATAATGCTCTACTTTCGTGTTATTTAATATATCAAAGGTCTCCGCTGTGACAATAGAGATTAAAAAATGGTTTTCGTTGCTGTAATCCGCCTCACATCGTCGCCCAATCGAGTGCCAATATAGTATGCATTAATTAATATTATTTAAATAATATTATTTTATTTTCCTTTTTACGTGTTGTTTGTAATAAATAAGAATAACTTTGTTTGAATGACTGTTTTTAATATATAAATATCTACATGTTTCAGAAGCAAAGCTTTCCTCATCAGGATAAACAATATAGTATAGTATAGACAAATAATAAGAAAATAGACAAATTACAAACATAAACAACAACTTAACAATAAGTGATGAAAGCAGGTAAGTAAGTAGCTAATTAAAAATGTAAATATGATTGAAAAAAATATTCAAAAAATTATATTAAATAATATATTTATATTAGAAATTTAAATATTATTAATATAAGTAAATAAATGTCAAGGCTAAAACATAAAATAATCATAGTTGCTATTATTAAAATTTATATTTATAATATTCTAGGCATAGTTCTCAGTGTGAAAATAAATTTAAGAGATAGATAGCCATTTTTTTAATAATTATTATTAATAATATTTAATTGAGTATTAATACATTTTCTAATTTAAAAAATTTCAAATTTATCTAATTTTAAACTAGTTGTATTAGTATGCAAAAATTTAAAAAAAAATTTTATGTCAAAATAATGATTTGTTTCCAAAATATGGATGTCAAATTCGGAATAATTATTATTACATTTACACCTTTGGTGCTAGTGCAATTTCGTAAACTGAATACCCTCGCGTTTGTACGCTACAATTGATGAGGAGACTTCTATACATTGTGCGTAAACACTATGTAAATAATACGTTCACAGTTACTAGAATATACTGTTATGAGTAATTAATTCTACCCCGTCTAATGGGTATATTCTCAGTCACCCCAGTATTATTCAGATTCGTCGCTATCAGATATGTAGTTAGAAGGAAACTTTCTAAGATTTGTAACGGGTTGTTCTTGTCACAGATTGATATGAAAGCTGTTAGATAAACCTCCGCCTACGACTAACAAAAAGTAAAATGATGTAACAAAATAGGTTCGAAAGTATGATTGTTAGTAGTCGTGTAGTTCAAATAGTCCAAATCATATAGTTTCCCACTCATTTCGTTGAAATTGAAAAAAAGGTGATGGTTTTGGTTCAATCTTCTACTAGTTTAGCCTATATCATAGGACAAGCAACATTTCCCGCTTAAGGGGAACGACTGCGGTGCATGTTTCATACAAAACTGAATTTTGGATTTGATGCCAAAATGCCCATCCAAACTGAATGATCTATTTTTTTAATTAAAGGTTTAGTAAATATCTAGTATGGATGAGAGGAATTTTATTTATTTTTGTTTTACCTTATGAAATATCGGCCATTAAAGGAATTGATTTTTCGCGATTTTAGAGATAACAATTATTTAGAGGTTAACGGTGATATAAAAAAATAATTTAACCCATCTCCTTTGAAAATATAATGACATTTAAAATTAATTTTATTTTTAAAATATTAAAATAAGCATTATGGTGAACTTCAAATTAAATTAAAAACGACCAATTTACGGTGGAACACAAACAATTTTCCATTCAGAATTTAAAATATCTACCCGAAAAAACTTTTTTTTTAAAATGTTTTATTTTTATATTTTTATGTATGTAATCATACTTACACATAGTAAATGTATTTTTTTTAAAGTACGATAAGCCCACAAATAATTTTTAAGCTGCCTCTACAATTATGAAAATTGATTTTTTTTCATGGTACATACTTAAAAAATTAAAACAAAAATAAATAAAATACTTCTCATCCGCATTAGATATTTACTAAACCTTAAATTTAAAAAAAAATAGAACATTCCGTTTGGATAGGTATTTTGGCTTCTAATCCAAAAATCAGTTTTGTATGAAACAGGCACCGCAGCCGTTCCACTTAAAATAAATGTGGCAGGAAGAATTCAAATAATATTTATTAATTGATAAACTAAAGTTCTTAAAAACTTAAGACAAGATTTTTGTGCATAGCGCAAAGGGTAACAATTATTATTTTTATAAACAATAATTATTAATCTAAAACACTCATCCAAATTGAAAAAACCTTCCGAGCAAATAATAAAGTTGGTTGTTTACAGGTGAAAATATAATAAAATATAATAAAAACAGTAATTATTGAATGGAACACTAGTATATATTGATTAACTTGGCGGGTTTGCGATAAGCCGACGTAGCTCAACGGTAGAGCATCTAACCGGACATTAGAAGGGTGCGGGTTCGAGTCCTGCCGGCGACATTTATCTTTGCTCGGAAGGTTTTTTCAATTTAGATGAGTGTTTTAGATTAATAATTATTGTTTATAAAAATAATAATTGTTACCCTTTGCGCTATGCACAAAAATCTTGTCTTAAGTTTTTAAGAACTTTAGTTTATCAATTAATAAATATTTGACAAGTCAAAGCAATTCTCACCAATAAAATGTAGACATAATTTGTCTCGACGCCATCTATTTGAGGGATTTGGCCGTTACAAGCCTCTCTCATATTAATAAAGTTGGTTGTTTACAGGTGAAAATATAATAAAAAACAGTAATTATTAAATGGAACACTAGTATATATTGATTAACTTGGCGGGTTTGCGATAAGCCGACGTAGCTCAACAGTAGAGCATCTAACCGGACATTAGAAGGGTGCGGGTTCGAGTCCTGCCGGCGACATTTATCTTTGCTCGGAAGGTTTTTTCAATTTGGATGAGTGTTTTAGATTAATAATTATTGTTTATAAAAATCAAATAATATTGTTTGGCTATTCGTAATATGAGGATGTTTTTCGTGCTAAGGCTTCTCTCGATAAGGCTTTTCTGCCTGCAACATGTCCTATAATTAATACTCCTAACATCTTGTAAGAAGAGATGAGAGCAAGTAAATTAAATAAAATAAAAATTATTGCAATAAGTATACCGAAAAAGCACCACATGTTTTTAAAGAAAATTTAATTTTTCTAAATATAATTGAAAATGATGTATTCTTACAACGATATCGGAATCAATATTGTTTTAATCAACGGGATATTAATTATTACAAGTTGTTTTTACCTTCGCCTAAACTTCCGTATTTTATTATTAAATCTTTCATGAAACCAATAATATATATAATATATTTTGGCGCTCTCGCAGCAGCCGGCAGCTTTTTATAAGCGCTCCAGTTTATCTGGGAAATATTGCTTAGTTCTTAATTTTTCCGGTGTTAAAGTAGTGTAAAATAACCGCAATAATTTATAGGTTACATTTATAAAAATCATATAATTTTAGTGTGGCCGTTTCGGGCTTAAATCAAGTTTATAATAAAAAATCAAATAAAACCCCAAATATTTTAAGTTCAAATCTGTCGCGTCGTTCTAAACTAACCCAAAAGCATCGGTCGGTCGAAGCGTTCGACACATGTGCTTATTAAAAGACCTTTTTGCTTGTTAAAAGTGTCCCAAAGTGAATTTTTTACAATGTTATTCTTTGAACTGTGGTGATTGTAAACAATATCGTATACGAGCTAGACAACTCAAACTCAAACTTAATGGTGAATGTGCTATTTTGGAGCCAAAGATATCATATATATATATATAAGCTGCAAAGATATCGCTGTATAACCTTGAACACTGAACCACAACTGCAATCCGCAAAATTAGATTTCGTGGCTACCGAGAAAGGCGCAATAGGAAATAAAAACATTTGACGAGAAGATCTTCTGCTGTCACGGCGACCTGAGTTCTGACCTCCGTTCACGGAGCAGATCCGGTGCATCATGCGGCCCACGGACGTGCCCGAGAAGGCTGCTCCGCGGCCTGCTGTGGTACGACCCCGAGAAGGATACCACCGGCTGGGGCGAGAAATAGACGACACGCTGATGTGGTCTTTCCAGATCCTGAAGCCGGCCGACGAGCGCCACCTGGCGTATGGGCAAACCAACACCGAGCGTCCCGTTACGCAGCCCAGGGGCGTCACCAACAAAGACAAAGAAGATTGGAAGAAAGGATCAGTACCCCCGGCCCCGTCCTCACCCGCCGCCCAACTTCACATAACTCCTATCATTCGTATTAGCGTCTTGCAATATATCGTAAGGAATAAATACAGATAGCTTCTATTTTTTTTTCAATTAAACATGTATGAAAACTTAGACCAAGCCGTATTTAGTTTTGATAATTTAACTGCATCCTTTATATGGTCTATAAATAATGTATAATGATAGTGTCCAAAAAAAAAAAATGTCATAGATTTAATATAGGAATAATGTAAGAATAGGAAGTAAGATTTGTAAAGCGCCCTTGAGGTGATTTTTCACAAAAACGGCGCTATAAAAATCATCCGAATATTATTAATATAGCGCCTTGTCGGTTGTTTTTTTCAATCAAATGTACGTCCATTGATGATGTTGGAAATGACTTTGGTGGAAAATATTTGTGAAAACACGAAAAAGGAAAAATTGAAAATTTGTACGATAAACACATTCTGTTTCATAGTTAAGAAAACAACGTGACAACAGAATTATGCATTTAGAAAAAAGTGGTTTTATGAGGGGAGAGATTGTTTTTATGCACGAATCCAATCGCGCGTACTCAATTTGTTTGCTTTCTGTTGAATGAAACATTTCATTATCTATAGTTTATTTATGTATACACCTAGTTCTTAAGCTCTGTAAATTATTGTTTAACCCACAAATTTACTTGGCTGTCTGTCTTTGTTTAATTTAGCCGAGTGATGGACGTTAAATTAAACGTAAGGAAAAAACGCTACACGATTCAACTCGGAATGTTTTCTCGAAATCCAGTTTGGACTCCGGCAAAGAAAAACAGTGATTTGGGACAAAAAACGGACTGTTTCGAGAACAATCAAGAGTGGAGAACGAGAAGATAGTTTGAGAGAAGCCGTTGAAATCTTATTGCGGGGTGAATATCCGGATTTTAGACAAATAGTGGATACCAAAATTGGTTAACAAAATCTTTTCAGATATACTCGGATGTTTGATTTTTGAAGCTGGTAAATAAGAATGTTTATGGAGAAATCAGAGTGATTTTTTATTCAATTAAAATTACAATTTCGCATTGTCTTCTTCAAAGAAGTTGCTTTGGGATGGCACACATCGCTGGATATAGTTTTTTTAACTCTTCATATCGCTACTTGAACTCAGATACCGGAATCGCCTTCAGCTGGTCAGTAACGATCTTTTCTATGGTCTCCAATGTCCCAAAATAGTATTCTTTCCGGGTCGTATTAAAAGATCCAAGGCTCGTTACCAGTAATGGTATGTTCCTGAAAATGGGGGTCATCTTTAACCCACCCCAAAAAGTCAAGACACTTTTTCCTCCTGTTGTCCTTTTGATACCGCGAAAGGTTTTTCGATACCATTTTCGCTCAGATTATTCTTATCCTCAATTCAAGTTCAAATATCCGATGAATGATTGTGAGTCAAATTTAACTCTTTCCCGACCAACCGACGATCAGAATGCACAAGAACCTGGATTATTTGGATCTTTTCATCAGTTTTTGCCGTCGAAGGCCTTCCTCTGCAAGGTTCATCTATAATAGACTCTTGGCCTTCTTATAATGCCTCAAACCACATGAAAATCTAGGCATTTGACAAAGCACCATTTTCATAGGGTTGCTGAAGTTTTGCAAAATTTTCCTTCCCTCTGTGCCTAAGTCTGAAATAAAACTTGATAGTGCACCGTTGCTCAAAGTAGTTTTCACTCATTTTCATCAGAAAAACTACTTGTAAAAAACCGGTTCACAAAAACAATCGTTACAGACCACCAAGTGAATCTAGCGAGTTAAAAATCATACTGAAGGCGCATCAGATGTTGTCTTGCCTCCTCTCCCCAAATAGGAAACTACCAGTGTTACCGGGCCGAACGCCACGCTACCAGTCCCATTACACTGATAGTCGTATTTAAACAGTTATTTTGCAGAGGATACAGACTTGAACATAAGGTCTAATTATCGGAAAAAAATCACTTCCTTCGCATTCATACATTATTTAATTTTAACAGCATGCTTTTATAAGTATTATGTTATATATATTTTGATAGTATGCTATCAAACATCAGTTTTGGTAGGTACCTATACAAATATGAAGACAAAGTGTTTTCTTTTCAGAAGTTCTAATAGCCCTAAACTTCAAATATCACCGATAAAACCCAATATCTCTCTTCTTTGCCCCCACTTCAGCTGATGCGTTTGTTTCTGTTGCGTTGTTCTAATCACCATCTTGTACCTATTACACGAATATTTAATTTACTTCTATTCTGAGGAAGATACGGTCGTTCCGAAACCGATCGCCTTTTAAGTTAGCTGATCTATGAACTTAAAGTCACACATATAAAACTAATTTCGTTAATCGAATATCCCAACCGAGCAACCTCCGCGGTAATAGCTCTTTTTCACGAAAACTATCGGCTTTTTGAAGTGAGTTTCTCTCAATACATGAAAGAAGAAGAAAAAGTGATCTTTGAAAAAGGCAATTACTGTTAATTTGAAAAGTTGGACCATCAATCATTCGGGCCGTTGAGAAAGCCGACATGGAGCTAAAAAGCAAAAAACAACAATAAAACCCATGAGCCAGACTACCTGCCCCTCCTCCTTCTCGGGGCATTTTGGAACAATAATGGAAAACCACACGTCATCGCACTCCGGAACAATAGTGAATGGCTGCTTTATGCAGAACCCCCGGTGTTCTTTGAGCAAATAATAGTGTGCTCTGCCGCAGTAAAATAGTGCACTTCCTACGCACTATGTGTGTGTGTTCACTTCTGTAGTATTAACGATCGCATTCATATAATAATCATGACAAAATAAAAGTATTCTTATTAATTGATAAACTTAAGTTCTTTAAAACATAAGACAAGATTTTTGTGCATAGTGCAAAAGGTAACAATTATTATTTTTATAAACAATAATTATTAATCTAAAACACTCATCCAAATAGAAAAAAACCTTCCGAGCAAAGATAAATGTCGCCGGCAGGACTCGAACCCGCACCCTTCTAATGTCCGGTCAGATGCTCTACCGTTGAGCTACGTCGGCTTATCGCAAACCCGCCAAGTTAATCAATATATACTAGTGTTCCATTCAATTTTTAATTATGGCTTGGTTTATGGATAGTATAAACAAAACAAACAATTCAGAGTAATGTTGCATACCTCCCGAAATACGCGAGGTGAATCTCCAAACAGTTCAGAAACAAAAGTTAGCTTGCTCTAATTACCCCAAGAACTATGCACACACTGGGATACTATTATTCATAATACACCATCCATAAATGAGCAGTATTGCACTATGCAAACATTGAATATCATAAACCTAGCTTATGGAATATAGGTTACTGACTAATTATTTACAAAAAATAACAGTTCAAGCAGCAAGAAAACGCCTCTCAGATATTATTGTACTCGGCTCTTCGCATCTGAATTCCTGCAGTGTGGTCTAATTTGTATTTTCCATGTAAATTTCTCCATTTGACTTTGCAAACTATTCTCCCTACGTAACACAGGCAAGTGTTTGGCTGACTCTAGTTTACAGCAACTGAGTCAATACTTTTATTTATTTATCAATGTTCTCGTAGTATACCGCAGCTGGGAAGTTATGCGGTGAAGTTTCAAACCCGGCGAACACAATAAATCACACAACTCGAACTTAAAAGCTCTATAAAAAAGTTACAAGTGTACGAAGCGGTAATGTACGACTCACGCCTCTCCGTGTGATTTTAATTTTAAAAAAAAGTCAATCCTTTTTTATCTTCCTTTACATCTATATATCCAAGCTATCAAAAGCGTCGCTTCCAATCAGAATACTTTCAATTTAAGTTTCTTCACAAAAAACTTCGGTGAATTTGGAGACTTCACAAGTGTGGGATGGTTAGAAGATGGGCCTACATAGAACGTTGGGGTAAGAAGTAATTTGATACTCGTGAGTTCTGTTCCATCTTATCAAAGTGAATGAAGGTTCTGGGGGTCTGGAACAGGAGGTTCTAGTTTGAGGCGTGAATTAGGGGTAGATGGGTAATTAAACATGGCTTCTTCGCTCGCTGGGAATCCCGGCAGTGTTTGTGATCCTTGCTTTAGCTTTATTAGTAAACAGGAGAGAGATTGTTGACTTCGTGTATCTAACAGACAGAATTCTGTTTGTGTTTAGTGGGTTAGGTATTGCCGAAATAAAACAAACACAGACCGTAAATAAGTAAATAGAATTTGATGCCGAGTTTGAATGTATATATGACAGATGCTAAGTTTCAGGGTAAACAAGAGTCGTATAATTATTAAGCGTGTCATAGCAATGTTTTTTTTATTATTGATTTATCTTGTTTGTAAATAACTGAAATACTCTGAATCCTTAGATGACTACTCTACGAATGGTGTAGGTAGCTGTATTATAGTCTAGCTTAACTAGCAAAAATGACTTATCTGTACAACCGTCAATCGGTAGTCACCTATCCAGTGTTAGGGGCAACTTATCTTAATTTTGGTTGTTATGTTTGCCAATATGATTTTGTGTACATAAAGCTGTTTTAATGAGTCCGTAATCAATATTGTGGGTGAATAAAACAACGTACATGCTGTTGATATGCGACTGCTAGACCGCATATATTATGTTATGATCTAACTTTGCATTCCAGCAATTATAAAAGAACTATACTCATTTTTTTGATAATAAGGAACCAGTCTATTTTTTTTAATATACTTAATTTTCAGTTTTTATTTATTTTTAATTTTTAAAGTTCGTTTTCAAAGTTAAATTTTTTTAAGGGCCACCAAAACGTACAAAATCTATGGCTTGTCGGATGTGGCGTCACGCGAGTAGTCAGATTGGCGGTTCAATAGGCGGTAAACGATATTGTATGCATTCCATACAAAACTTCGAGACCTTTTATACTGAAATTTAACTGCTTTTAATTAAGGAAATCATTTTAGAATATCAGCGTCTCGTCGCTGTTATAGGTGCATTGTACCAAAGTGAAAAAGAAAATTCATATCCGGAACTGATAAACAATTTATCAGTGTTCCAAGAAAGTCATTGCTACCAAAAAATCCCCTCAAGCTCCGATAGCTCACATTTGATCCAACTTTTTTAAGACCTAAATTGGAAGATTAGGCCATGACCTGATGTGTTGGTAACAGATATACAAATTATGATACCGCCGCATATCGGATATATCGATACCGGGTCCACAGATATTAGCGTTCTGATCGTTCCGAGATATTAAACGATATTTTGGTATTCATATCTATTGAATGCTGATTCGGTACGTGATAAATTTAATAATAATATGTTGATGATTTTCATAGCGCCATTTTGGCGAAAATCACCTCAAGGGTGCTGTACAAATGTTTTTTTTTCCCAGTGCTCTCTGTTATTTTTTTTTTCATTATCGAAATTGAATACAATTCAATTAATTACAATACTATACTTCTCTTTTAACCAATGCTTGTGTAGAGAAGCGGAGTGTACATATTGCGTTCATATGGTTATATGTTTACATAGTAATGTTTCATAAAGTGTTACAAGATGATTCTTAAAATAATGACTAATAAAAAAATAAAATGGTTTACATTATAATATTACAGAGTTGGTGGTTTACTTGATAGAAAAAATAGAGTGCATAGCAACAAGTTTTGATTTAGAAGTTAAAATTATAACATAATATACGTAACGAACAATGTAACATAGGCCATTTAACTTATAGCATAACGGTACAATCTAATGTTGTCTACCTTACCACTAACTATAGACAGCCTATCATATCGATAATGGGTACTGGCGTTACTGACCGTTCTCGATGTATTCGATATTCATCGTTATCTAATATTAACAAATCTTTTGAATCGCCGATATTTCAATAAAAACTATTCCTTCGGCGTCATGAAAACATGATGTTTTGATGGTATAGTTTTTAATTCACTTTTATATAACGATTTATAAAATCTACGTATAATTATGTATATAATAAAAGTAATATATTCAGTATCGGCGTTTGCTGATCTATATGAATATATTTTTTAAATCCACAATATTTTTCACTGGAGTTCCTTATTACATAATATTTGGCGACTTCCATGACAGTGCGGTTATATCCCTGGAACCGGACCCAGAGGTCGTGGGGTTCAAATCCGACCGAGGAAAAGTTTAAACTGCCTGTTGCCGACGTAACCATGGTACACCAATTGGAGAATGTTGCGAGGCTGAAGAAAGGGGTGTATTCTATTCAAATGGTAATATAGCTAAAGCTATGTCAAGCAATAATTCCAGAATGCTTGTATTTAGCTAGGGCGGTACAAAGAATATCTTCAACTCTGGAATTTGTTACATTTAAATTATTCATGTAAAATTAACTTAGAGTGCTTATACCATCGTTAGTGATCCAAAGCGTCGAGTTCTCACCCTGGCGTAGCGTATTCAATCCTCCGCTGCCCACATTGTTCCACAAACAAAATTTCCCACTTATAATTATGGTAGTAGGTCCAATTTATAATTGTTGGAATACCCATAATCCGCGATTTTTTTTTCTTGAAAAAAGGAATTAAAAAAATATAATAAATTTTTGGTATTCAAGTAAAATTACTATTACAAATTAAACATATTTTTATTTTTGCATGCGTGAAGTTTCTGTCATTGAAGTTGTCATATTGTAGCAATTAATATTTTTTAATAAAAATATGTCGACTTTACAGGATGTCTGCATTATTTGTTCCATATATACAACTGTACAATAATATTGTTAAATTTAAAAAAAACATTTTCTAAAAAGGCTACGTCAAAATTAGGCATCATTTTAAAATACTTGATAGATACTTGAGGCCTACCCTGTACCATTGGGGTAGTGTAGGTGGCGTCAGCGCTTTTCGCTCGAGAACAGGGTGTGTCTGACACCCGAGGCTCTTCACGGGTTCGATCCCAGGCCACTTCAGGCCCATCAATAATATTTTCATGGCGGGGACACCGTGTCACTGATGACGATAATATAATGAATAATGACGGTTATATTTTAAGGCAGTTCAAATATAACCGTCTAATCATTGAAGAAGAAATATTAATAAATTTCGAAACAGAAAAAGACACAGTATAAAAAGGTCGCAATTGGGATTCGAACCCAGATCCTCTTACGCGGGAAACGCTCTCTATTTCACCTATTGAGAACTAATTATTTATGTCATTTTTATACATCTCATATTTAAATTTGAGGCTATCCACCGGCTAAAATTTCAACGAAATCACGCGCTCCCTGCAGGTGGCGACAAGGTTGAGATTCCCGCTGAATATCGGCCGCATCTTTCGATTTACACAAAAAAAAACCATCACCAAAATGCGTGTTTTATTCTATTCTGTAAAGCTCGGACATATTTATTAAAATGTTTACGGTCATATTCTAAAAAACTTAATTTACCACAATGAACAATATGACAATATCGGAAAAGGGGTTTGTAAGTAGGAGAGTTTGCGCTTTAAACATTTTTTTTAATGTCTGATACATTATTTTTTTCTAGGCTTATAAAAAGACATATCACAAAAATTCCCAGTTAAACGAAATACCAAGGTGTGTTCTAAATGCAGTATTTAATTAAATCATCTACGATATTTCTAGGCCATCAAATTCTCAAACCGAAAACACACGATTTTTCATTACTTGCCATCGCATTGCCTTAAGAATTATTATTACTACCCTCATTTAATTCACCGACTATATGCAATCATTAGTATTAAGATATGGATTATGGATATGGGAAGGAAGAATATAGATATGACATTGCAACCAAACAGGGTTTAACGGTCACGGCAATATTTCTAATAATTTTTTAGAATTCTTATTAATCTTATTGAATTATCATGTTCCTCTAGTAATATTTTTATATAATTACGAAATCTTACTTAATTTTTTTTATCAAACTTAAAATATACTTGACCAAATTCATATTCTTTATATAAAACCATGTACAATGTGACCTTAGAACGGGGTACACTTTAAGAAATAAATACAAAAAGATTGTAGCTAATAAATATAGGAATGAATTGACGAAAATATTAATAATTCTTAAATCGAAATTGATTTTTTAATCATTGTGTATTGGTAAGCTTTTATTTTATGGATGCACGTTTCAAATTATAATTCATAGTACGCATTTTTTCATCGTGAATTGGAAACAAAATAAAAGCACGCAGCAATATTATATATATATATTTTACGCTGGGCAAATTAGATTTCAAGGAAACAAATTTCTTCAAGAAAAATCATTTTTTGGGCAATAGCTTGCTGTTTGTGATGCCATAATGCTTATAATCAACCAGTAGTTGATCTTGTTTTTTTACATAAATATCGGACGATTATCTACCCTGAACATTATCTAACCTTTCGTTAAATAGTGAAACCTTATTGCTGAACAAATAACAACTTATTTCATATCGGTGATTCGTAAAACTGACAGTCTAATAAAAACTTTAAAATCTTGGAAAGAAACGCGAGCTACAACCTTTAGTTATTATTTAAGTTTCTTGTTCCTAGTAACTATAAACCTCCCAAGAAGTAGTAGCGTGCTAAAAGTTTTCATTTACTTTTCAGATGGTCCAGAACAAAATCTGATCAGAGTAGTAGGATGAGATGTTGTTCTAATTTGCTACCAAAGCTTTTTTACACATTTTATCATGGATATAATGTATGAATGTACAGGAGAATTGTGTAGGGGAGGGCTAGGAGGGGAGAAAGCACAACCTGTGTCGATCCCTTTCAAAGGGGGAATGACACTTACGACAAGACCCTTTTAACGAATTTTGTTCGATTGCAACATGCACAAATGATATTCTGCACAAAAATCCAATTTATTGAGAATAATGGGTAGTGCTCGCGGCCGTGTCGGGGTGACGATGCTTGGGCTGGGTCCAGTGAGGAGCGGTAGCCTGATGGTCCAGGTGAGGTGATGATCAGAGAGAAATAAGACGAGTAGAGCAGAAGTCGTAACGGGGTGGGGCGGTCGAGGGAGCAGAGGTTCTTGTCAAGCGGGCGATTGCAGGACAGCTGACTAATTTTAGTTTTCGCGGGCTATTTAAAGTCGTCTGTGCGACGTTTGGGATTCGGGACTCACAGAGCTACCGCATTCCGCGCATTTTCGATAAACAAGTACTCTCGTCTCTCTTACACCGCCGTCCTGCTTTGACGTTTTTATTCAGTCGTTCACATTTTAGGCGGTCAGCGAGAATATATTTCCCACAGACCGCGCAGTATACATTGAGGAAAGGGAGGGAGTTGGGTCATTTGCGAACAGCGATGTAAAATTTATTTTTCGTATAACCTAACTCCCTTACAAATAAACGTAGTTTAGGCAAGTGCAATACAACAATTATATATAGCGAATGGCCGCGTCAAAAACATTGCGGGAGAGGCGAACACGTACGACACAATTTTAATAATATTTTATGAATAAAGTCATCTAGAGTTCTTTTAAAGATATTGATGAATAAAATATTAACCTTAATTGAATATCCGTAGACACATATAATTTTAAAATTAAATCTGTAGGAAAACATTGCAAGCCCCTGTTAGGAAGGAGTTAATTGGAAACGGCTTATCACACACACGTACCGGGAAAATAGTAGATTTTTTACAAGCTTAGGAGTTTTTGTGTCGAGAAAATTCTTTAATTAGCACCAGAGAGGATGGATGTAAGGGCGAGGGGGGTTATCGTGAACAATGTGCCTGCGTGTTGAAAAGTTAGAGAGTCGTTGCAGTTTTATCTGATGCAAGCAAGACGGGACGTGCTCAACTAGCGAGTTACCGGATTCTGAGAAGCACTCGTATCATAAACCCACCCCGACCTACCCTGGAATTGTACCCTGTAGAGGAGGAGAATTCAACCTCCAGCGAGAGAACAAATTGTTATATATTATTTCAGAAAGAATCGACGTTAATTTGGGAGTTGTTTTGTTGTTCTTGGGATTGCTTTATCAAATAAATTACCAGTATGTAAAATTGTCATTTTAAAAGAATAGAGAGGAGTAGAGGACCCAAAAAGGTATTTTGTTAAAAAATAAAGAATAAAAAGGCAATTTAATCAGGAATTCATATAGTTTAAGAAAAGAGAAGAAATTGTTTTATTATAAAAAAAATGGTTTCATAAACATTTACGGTAGGTACATGGAAATATTTTTAAAGGGCGCACGCTAGAATGCATTTGTTCACACCGATAGTGATTTAAACTTGTTCGAACTAGTTTTTAACACCCGCCCACTGTTGCTCTTATCCGCAGAAGTACTTCAATACAGAATACCATTTTAAGTATTTTTTGCATTAGATGTGAGATTTATTAACATTATTTGATAATGAGCTCCTCACTGTGTGGTTTACCTATGCTGAGGTCTCCATATTACAGATTTATAAGGAGTTTTTTTTTTTTTTTTAATTTCTCCATACTTTTAATTATATATAAATAATGTAATAATTAAGGACGTAACGAAAATTAAGGCAACGTATTATAAGATATGGTTGTGACCGTATAGGTACCTTTATACTTGTCGGCACAATCTGCTTCAAGTTAGCAAAATATTCACTTGCTTGTAAAAAAAATGAGCTCCAACGGAATGAGTACACTTAACCTTTTGTCCTTGCCATGTATCTTATATACGGAATCGTATCAAATTCTGTCGTTTGCCTCAACAAAAATCCACAATACGTATTTTTTTAAATTTAATTATTCCCGCTACTTTGCATACTTATCTCAAAGTTCTTACTTTCGCACAAACATATATTCTGTAAATACCTTTGTCCCGACAAGCTACATGAAGTATCCTTGAATATTAGAGAATACGTATTTGAGAGAAAATTGAATAATCTTTCAAACATTACCAAATAAATGGTATGTATAACTCAAATTAATCAACAAAGTAATATTTTTGGCTTAGGCGGGGAGAGGTGGAGGAAGGGAGTGGATACAATCAAGAGTTATGTGAAGCAAAAGTTGTTGCATAAACTAGTTTTTGTTACTTTTATATCTAGGGCTGAGGTGTTGAGTTAAAGTGATAAATGAATGAGTTTTGTTTACAACTCGTGTTGCATAGAGAAATGCTGAAAGTTTATTTAAACCCTGTAAGCTTGTTAGGAAGTAGCATTTCAATGTGTCGAAGTTCTGGAGAGTAGAGATTAACGTGGCGTCACTAATTAATGGGCCAAATACATTGATTAAAAAAAAAAAACCATCAAAATTTTCTTATGTTTTGTGCAAATTATGCTACCTAAAAACAAATAAAAATAGGCTTTGATACACTCAGTTCTCTCGGTGATGGATGATAGCCGTCCACCAGATAGACTTTATGTTGCAGGAGTAGTTTTGGATGACCACCGCATCCTTGGATATAGGAACTAAAGGAGTGTAGCTAGCCGCTGAACTGGCCACTGACAATTACTATTTCGACAGCCATCGAACACGTGAATCACAGCGATTGTGGTGTCATCTACATATTCTGTATAGTCGCCGATTTTCACTAATAAATTCATTATCTTCCTGTTGTTTGGCTAGATTAGATTATCTCTCTTTATTCAATATTTAAATCATTTTACTTGCCTCGTGTTCTAATCTATGTTGTGCAATTTAATCGCAAGTTTTAGTAACATTTATACTAATAAATCAACCCCGTTAAACATTGGTGAGTCATTTCATTAAAATAATACACGCTCCCTTAATATTCTCTAATATGATATACTCGTATTAATACACCCAACTAATAGGAATCAATTTACACTTAATCTTTAAATAATCCTTGATTTCCAAAGAAGTTTGTTAAATACGGCCAGAATTCTTTAAGGGTTGTAGCACCGATGATGATGATACTCAGCCCTTCCATAACAGAGTTAATAACGTAGTTATTTACCTGCGTTAATATTCACAATAGAATGAGCAAACTGAATAACTTTATAGCTGCTTCGTCATTGTTTTATATTTTTTTAGTTGTCCTATTTTATTTTTACAAAATATAACCTGCTTCTGTTCTTTTGACAGGCCGAATTTTTCAAACCACACTTTTGTGAAAACAAAACGCCTAACAAAATATTTTGTTGTTGTTGATTCAGTACAAAGAACAATATAAATTTTATACGACTGAATTGAATCGCGATCGCACTGTACGACCGACTCGGGACTTTGTACCAGTTATGTAAATTAGTAGAAACATAATTACCTACGCACGTGCTTCCTTTGTTCCGCTTCTTGCGCAAGGGAGAGAGGCTGTATTGCAAGGCAAGGAAATGGATTTGGTGATCCAGTTCTGCAAAGTCACTGAAATAGATTAGGTACGTTCAGACGAGCTGGATATTGGCAGAATTCAGAGGGCGCGGTTTCCGAGCGGGCGACTTTATGTATTTGTAACGCCCACTGGGCATTGTTTACATACATAAATATACAAAAAAAAAAACTATGAAGAATATAAGTGTGATTTATTAAATTATTTATTTGATTGTAATACATAGAAACTAGTGTAATGATTATTCGTAAGTCGATTCAATTTGATATCGCGTGAAACAAACATCTTCTTACACAATACGTAATTTTTTTTTTAACTAGAATTATTAAGATTGCTTCGGAATGAATCTATTTAGCTGCTATAATATTGGGAATAAGAACACGAGTAAATAAATAAATGTCCACCATGCAATAAATCATTTGTCGTCGATCTCATTATATTTAATGGAAGGGAGAGAGGGTATGACACCGCTCGAATACTGATTGAAAGATCCATCTGATTATCTACATATCTGTGCTCTAAAAGCTTTTGTCCGGATACCTAAATGAAATCCCCCAGTAGAAAATACGTACTTCTCGTACTTTTCTCTGTGTGAGTAGTAATTAAAAATAATAAATTGCACAAATACCTCTCGGATGCAGTAAAACAGAAGTATTTTACATATTAAATTGGGTTAATTAACGCCTGATCTATTTTGTGGGTTTATTTTCCTGTCATTTATTATTTGAAAAAACATTTCGACTGCGCAAGAAATCTTTATTAACTCTCATTCCTCCAAAATATTTCAATAAATCCTTGGTCCAGCGTTGAGTGAAATTGTTTATGATTACATTTATACGATTACATTACGAGACTATTTACCACCAGATTATTTTCCAGCAGTTATGGGTTTTAGGAAGAAGGATCCGTTCTAGTTCAAGTTTACCATCCTACTTGGTATGTAACAGAAACCTAAACGCTCAAAATTTCGATACTTTGTTGCCCACTCCTATTGGAAGTTAACGATCATAAGAGTAATATTCACGCCGCAGACTGCTGAAGTGAAGCTAACGTGAAGTTACTTGGACAAACGCAACTGTATAAGTGACTATCTGTCCAGGAGGTGACAATATATTCCAGGAGGCACATTCTGGTTATTTTTAAGGAGGCTTAAAGACTTCTTGCTTAAGTGTGGTTCCTGTTCTCTGAGATGACAGCTGTCATTCAGCGAATGTGCGAATATAAAAATATCGATATGTGCGTAGTTTTAACAAAGCAATTTTTAGCAAAATGTCTTTAGGCTTAAGGAAAAGGATTAGGATTTTTTCTCAAACAGAAGATTAATAGCACAATTTCCGTTCTTTTTAAAGAAGATTCCTTAACTTTTTCCTTAGGGTTAAAGCCTTCTTACTTAACTGCGGTTCCGGTTCTCTCGGATGAAAGCTGTCAGCTGAATTCAGCGAACGACATTCATCAAAAATGTCAATACTTGCGTTATTTTAACAAGAGAAAAACTCAATATTAAGTTTAGTACCAATTATGTTATTATTTACTTTCAACATAATTAGTTAGTCAACATTATTAAATATTATATAGATGTTGACATTTTCGACAATTCACGGCAAGCGCGGTGTTGAGGAGAGTCGGTACGACCGGCCGAGTCCAATGAATTGGATTCCGAAGGCGGTGGATTCACTTCGAGTTCGTAAATCCGGAATCATTCGTTCCGAACTTACACTCAAGGAACGGCAAAGTTTTTGATTGTAGTCTGAAACCAAAGGCGCCCCTAATCATTAGTGTAATACGAATAATTTTTGATTTCGGAACGGCAAACCTATGCGGACCGAAAGGAACGAAGACGAACGAGTCCGAAGAATCGAGTCCATTTGGCTGAACTGGAATTGGAACCGAGTTTTTGAAATAAGTGGAATAACCCACCTCTTCGGTCGGCACAAATTCAAAAGGTCATTACTATTAAAAGACTTCTTTATGGTATTTAAAAATAAAATAAAAATGTATTATAATAAATTATAACATAATGCATTTGTTTTTAAAAGTTTTGGTCAAAATCTTATGTCACTTGAAGATATTTTGTCAATTTGTGTTTTCAAATAATCTCTTAACAACCTATTTAGGATCTTTTTACTATGTCTCATCTGAATTCCGCAGTTAATCAAGAAGTCTTTAACCCTAAGGAAAAACGTAAGGAATCTTCCTTAAAAAGAACGGGAATAGCGCCCCAGGTTCCAGCTTCGGATTTAGTGTTCATACCTACTTGGTTTCCATTCAATTCAGTATTAAAAAAAATTGTAAGAACTACAGACCACCCTAATTCATATATTTAGTTTTTGATATGAAAACTAGACAGTTTTTTGGAAGAGTCCATGCTAATCATCCACAAGATAAAGCAAATACTGCAGATTCATCACAGTCGTCAGTCCGTAATGATTTTCAATTATCAATTCCTCCCTAGCAATCCTTAGCAATTTTTTTTTTTTTTACAGTAACTCCACACAGGAGACCAAGGAGGAAATAATTTCCCTCAAGGCCTATATCATCTTTGGGGATGCTGTGTGGAGGATCTTTTAGAGGATAGGAAGGAGTGAACTTGGGTCTTGAAGAGACCCATGTTATAGGATGGAGGAAACACAGAGGCCGACAGATCATTCCACAGCCGAGTTGTTGAACACAAGAACGAGTCGTAGAAGCGACCCGTTCTCATGTGACAAATGTCAACCGTGTGCAAATGTTGGGCGCGCGTTTGGCGTGTTTCCCGACTATGCACCGGTGCCGAAGGGATCAATGACGCTAGTTCCTCGGAGCATCTTCCATTAAAATACCGGCAGAACAAGGACAGCATTCCCACCCGACGTCTGTGCTCCAAAGATTGCAACCCATTTGTTAAGATAGTCGAATCTATCAAACGGACCGCCTGTTTCTGCACAGAGTCAAGGTTTTTTTTCAGATATTTTGGGACTCCCGACCAGAGGTGGCTGCCAAATTCTACAATGGGGCGCACTTGCGATTTGTACAGGGTCAGCAGTTGTGTACTATTAAAGTATCTGCGGGCTCTGTACAATACGCCCAGCTTCTGAGAGGCTAACTTTACTGGGGTTTCGATGGAGACCCCATACCTGAGCTGATCACTTAAGGTTACACCAAGCATATCAATGGAGGGCTTGTTGGGAAGATTACTTCCATTAAAGGAGACTAGATTGTCATTTCGATCCCTTTTAGACGTAATCAGACATGATTGGGTCTTTGAAACATTAAATTCGACGAGGTTATTCTTACCCCAAGAGGAGACCCTCTCAAGGTAACTGTCCATTCTCTGTTTCAAAGCTCTCCGAGCCGTTGGAGTTTGTGTGCCCTTTGGGGGCTTGTCAAACAAAAAGCAATCATGGACTGTTCTGTCATCCGCGTAACAATGGATTGGTGCACATGTCAAGAGGTCATTGATGTGCAACAAAAACAATGTCGGAGATAGAACCGATCCTTGTGGGACGCCAGCATTTATTGAATGCGAGGAAGAGATGAAACCATCAGTAACCGTCTGAATCAATCTCTCCCTCAAAAAGTCGGCAATCCACGTACACAAGGAAACGGTAAGTCCGTAAGAAGGCAGTTTGTTGACAAGTCCTCGGTGCCAAACCCGGTCAAAGGCCTTAGAAATGTCCACTGAGACCGTTTGAGTCTCACCATAACGTTCCAGGCACCGTCCCCAAACATGCGTCACATACGCGAGAAGATCACCGCACGAGCGGTTCCGCCGGAATCCATACTGGCGGTCGTTAATGATTTTGTTCTTCTCGAGGTATGTAAGAAGTTTGTCGTTGATCACACGTTCCATCACCTTGGACAGAACTGATGTGATCGCTATGGGGCGGTAGTTGGCCGGGTCGGAGCGGTCACCTTTCTTAGGTATAGGATGAATGACCGCTTTTTTCCAACCAGAGGGCACAGAGCCACATTTCAGAGACATTTTAAAGAGCTTTGTTAAAACTGGAGCGATTTCTGCAGCACACCTCTGCAATACCAGGGCAGGTATTCCGTCAGGCCCACTAGCTTTATTAACATCGAGCCCCTGTAAGACAAGGAGTACATCCCGATGCCGTATCCTCAGCTTTTTCATATAGAAGCCGCAGTGAGGAACCGATGGCGGGATGGCACCCCGGTCGTCGAGGGCCGAGTTTTCTGCAAACATTTTCCCTAAAAGGTTGGCCTTTTCGGTAGCAGTGTTTGCTAGTGAACCGTCAGGTCTGGTAAGAGGCGGCAGACTGGATTTGCAGAAATTGTGACCTATGGAGCCCGCTAGCGACCAGAACGCCCTGCTGCCATGCGGGCAGGCAACTAGCTTTTTACTGATCTGTAGGTCGTGCTCAAATTTTGACCTATTGATGATT
>JAHDVE020007262.1:0-12506 GCA_022606495.2 Halesus radiatus | reverse complement strand
TAATTCACTATAAATCAACATAATTCCCCATAATTAACAATGATTTACCAAAATTCACCATAATTCACAATAATTAACCATAATTCACCATTATTCATGATAATTCACCGTAATTCACACTAATTCACCATATTCACAATAATTCTTCATAATTCACTATAATTTACCATAATTCAACATAAGTCACCATAATTCACTATAATTCACCATAACTCACAATAAATCGCAAAAATTCACCATATTTACCATATTCACCATAATTCACGATAATTCACCGTAATTCACTATAAATCAACATAATTCCCCATAATTAACAATGATTTACCAAAATTCACCATAATTCACAATAATTAACCATAATTCACCATTATTCATGATAATTCACCGTAATTCACACTAATTCACCATATTCACAATAATTCTTCATAATTCACTATAATTTACCATAATTCAACATAAGTCACCATAATTCACTATAATTCACCATAACTCACAATAAATCGCAAAAATTCACCATATTTACCATATTCACCATAATTCACGGTAATTTACCACATATTCACCGTTATAAACCATAAGTCACAATAATTCACCATAATTCAACATAATTTACCATTACTCACCATAATTCACAATAATTCACCGTAATTCATTATAATTCACCATAATGCACCATAATTCACCATAAAACACCATAATTTCCTATAATTAACCATAAATCACCGAAATTCACCATAATTCACCGTAATTCACCATAATTCACCATAATCCACCATAATGCACCAGAATTCATCATAATTAACAATGATTCACCATAATTCACCGTAATTCACCGTAAATCATTATAATTTTTTTTGTATTTAACCGTAATTCAAAGTAAATCAATGGAGCTCACGGCAATATAGCGTAATTCATCCAAAATTTTCCACCAAAATAATGCACTTCACCTTATTTAACAGTACATCATTGTAATCCATTGTAAATCGTCAAAATTTTTGAATTCAACAAAATCCATAATTTTCTATAATTCACCATAATTCAAGGTAATTCACCGCCTTTTTATGCAATTTCACCATAATTCACCATAATTCACCCACCACTCATAATTCTCACACCACCAGCACCCACCATAATTCACCGTAATTCACCATGAATCATCATAATTCCCCATAATTTACCATAATTTTCCAAAATTCACCATATTCACCATAATTCACTCATAATCTTACTCAGTGTAATCTACCTAGTAATCTACCAGTAATTCACCATAATTCACCATAATTCACCATAATTCACCATAATTCACGATAAATCACCAAAATTCACCATATTCACCATAATTCACCATAATTCACAATAAATCACCATAATTCACCATAATTCACCGTAATTCACAATTAATCACCATAATTCACTATAATTCACCATAATTCACCATAATTCACCGTAATTCACCATAATTCACCATGATTCACCATAATTCACCATAATTCACCATAATTCACTATAATTGACCATAATTCACCATAATTCACCGTAATTCACCATAATTCACCATGATTCACCATAATTCACCATAATTCACCATAATTCACTATAATTCACTATAATTCACCATAATTCACGATAATTAACTATAATTCACCATAGTTCACCATAATTCATCATAATTCACCATAGTTCACCATAGTTCACCATAATTCACCATAATTCACTAATTTTCAATATAATTCACCATAATTCACAATATTTCACCACATTTTACCATAATTCACCATAATTCACGATAAATCACCATAATTTCCCATAATTAACTATAAATCACCATAATCAACACAGTATCTCACCATAATTCACCAAAATTCACCACATTTGACCATAATTCACCATAATTCACCATAATTCACCATAATTCACAATAATTCACCATAATTCACCATTATTCACAGTAATTTTCAGAACTTCACCGTAGTTTACCGTATTTCATCGAAAATCACCACACTTTACCATAATTCACTATTTTCACCAAAATTCAAGATAATTCAATAATTTTCAAAATATAATACACAATAATTCACCATAACTCACCATATAATTTACCATTATTTACAATAAATCACCAAAATTCACCGTATTCACCATAATACACCATAATTCACCATAATTCACGGTAATTCACTGTACATGACCGCACTTGTCCAGAATTCACCGTAATTCATCGGAATTCACCTTAATTCTCCGTATTCTACCGTAATTCACCGTAAATCACCGTACTTCACCGTATTTAACAGTAGTTCACCATAATTCACCATAATTCACCAAAATTCACCACATTTGACCATAATTCACCATAATTCACCATAAATAACCATATCTCACCATAATTCACCGTAATTCACAATAATTTACCATAATTCAACATAATTCTGCACAATTAATTATAATTCACAGTAACTTACCGTTCTTCACCGAAATTCAGCGTATTTCAGCCAAATTCAACACACTTCACCATAATTCACGATAATTCACTAATTTTCAATATAATTCAGCATAATTCACCATAATTCACAAAATTCACGGTAATTCACTGGACATGACCGCACTTGTCCAGAATTCACCGTAGTTCATCGGAATTCAGCGAAATTCACCGTATTTTACCGTAATTTACCATAATTCACCATAAATCACCATAATTTCCAATAATTAACCATAATTCTCGGTAATTCACCATAATTTACCACAATTAACCACATTTGCCCATAATTCAACATAATTCACCATAATTCACCGTAATTCACCATGAATCACCATAATTCCCCATAATTAACCATAATTTTCCAAAAGTTACAATAATTTACCATAATTCACCATAATTCCCAATAATTCACCACATTTCACCATAATTCACCATAATTCACCATAATTCAGAAGGATCCACCATAATTCACCATAATTCACCATAAATCACTATTTTTCACCAAAATTCACCATAATTCACTAATTTTCAACATAATTCACCATAATTCACGATAAATCACCAAAATTCACCATATTCACCATAATACACCATAATTCACCCTAATTCATCGGAATTTACCATAATTCACCACATTTGACCATAATTCATCATAATTCACCACATTTGACCATCATTCACCATAAATAACCATAATTCACCATAATTCACCATAATTCACCGTAATTTACAATTATTTACCATAATTCACCATAATTCTCCATAATTAATTATAATTCACCGTAACTTACCGTTCTTCACCGTAGTTCAGCGTATTTCATCCAAATTCACCACACTTCACCATAATTCACCATAATTCACAATTTTTCACCAAAATTCACCATAATTCACTAATTTTCATTATAATTCAGCATAATTCACCATAATTCACAAAATTCACGGTAATTCACTGGACATGACCGCACTTGTCCAGAATTCACCGTAATTCATCTTAATTCCTCGAAATTCACGGTATTTTACCGTAATTTACCGTAATTCACCGAACTTCACCGTATTTAACCGTATTTCACCATAATTCACCATAAATCACCATAATTTCCTATAATTAACTATAATTCTCGGTAATTCACCATAATTTACAACAATTCACCACATTTGCCCATAATTCACCATAATTCACCATAATTCACCGTAATTCACCATGAATCACCATAATTCCCCATAATTAACCTTACTTTTCAAAATTTAACATAATTTACCAAAATTCACCATATTCACCATAATTCACCAAAAATCACCATAATTCACCATAATTCACAATAATTTATCATAATTCACCATAATTCTCCATAATTTATCATAAATCACCATAATTCTACATAATTAATTATAATTCACCGTTACTTACCGTTCTTCCCCGTAATTCAGCGTATTTCATCCAAATTCACCACACTTCACCATAATTCACCATAATTCACTATTTTTCACCAAAATTCACCATAATTCACTAATTTTCAATATAATTCACCATAATTCACGATAAATCACAAAAATTCACCATATTCACCATAATTCAATATTAATCACCATTTTCGCCATAATTCACCATAAATCACCATAATTCACCATAATTCACCATAACTCACCGTAATTCACCATAAATCACCATAATTCCCTATAATTAACTATAATTCAACATAATTCACCATAATTTACCATAATTCACCAAAATTCACGGTATTTTACGGTAATTTACCGTAATTCACCGAACTTCACCGTATTTAACCGTAGTTCACCATAATTCACCATAAATCACCATAATTTCCTATAATTAACTTTAATTCTCGGTAATTCACCATAATTTACAACAATTCACCACATTTGCCCATAATTCACCATAATTCACCGTAATTCACCATGAATCACCATAATTCCCCATAATTAACCATAATTTTCAAAATTTACCATATTCACCATAATACACCATAATTCACCATAATTCACTGTAATTCACTGGACATGACCGCACTTGTCCAGAATTCACCCTAATTCATCGGAATTTACGATAATTCACGACATTTGACCATAATTCACCATAATTCACCATATTCACCATAATTCACCGTAATTCACAATAATTTACCATAATTCACCATAATTCTCCATAACTAATTATAATTCACCGTAACTTACCGTTCTTCACCGTAATTCAGCGTATTTCATCCAAATTCACCACACTTCATAATTGACCATAATTCACAATTTTTCACCAAAATTCACCATAATTCACTAATTTTCATTATAATTCAGCATAATTAACCATAATTTACAAAATTCACGGTAATTCACTGGACATAATTCACCGTAAGTTACTGTAATTCAGAGTAATTTAACGTAATTCACGGAAATTATAAGTATATCAATGTAAATCAGAAATATTTTAAGTATTTTACGGTAAAAATGCAGAATTTTGACGACGTTACGATAATTCACCGTAAATCACGAAAAATCACATAATTTTTCCGTATTTACCCGTATTCACCAAAATCGGGGAGTCTCTCCGTAAATACACCGTTTTTCACAAAAGTTCACGGTTTCTCACCGTCATTCACCGTAATTCAGTGAAATTCACCGTAATTCACCGTAATTCACCGTAAGTCACCATAATTTACCGTAATTCAATGTTATTCACCGTATTCACCGTAGTCCTCCGTGATTCACCGTAATTCACGGTAATTCAATGTAATTCACCATAATTCATGGTGATTCACTGTAATTCACCGTAATTCACCATAATTCACTATTTTTCACCATAATTCACCAGAATCCACTACTTTTCACCAGAGTTCACCATAATTCACGATAAATCACCATAATTCCCCATAATTCACCATTATTCACCATAATTCACCATGATTCCCCGTAATTTACAGTACTTAACTGTATTTAACGGTACATCACCGTATATCACGGTGGTAATTCACCGTAATTGACCTAATTCCCCGTAATCTACTATAAAAACGTCAAAAATTTTCCAATGACACCAAAATAAGTCCAAAATCGCACTAGATCGTCGAGAGACGTCAAAAACCGTCAAAAACGTCAAAAATCTTCAAAAACGTCAAAAACTGCCCAATGATACCAAATTAATCCCGAAATCTCCCTAAGTTCTCAAAAAACGTCAAAACCGTCAAAAACGTCAAAACATTCAAAAACGTCAAAAATTATCCAATGCTACCAAATTAAATCCAAAATCACCGTTAGTCATCTAGAAACGTCAAAAACCGTCAATAACGTCAAAAAGCTTCAAGAACGTCAAAAAACGTCAAAAACGTCAAGAATCGCCCAATGATACCAAATTAAGCCAAAAATTACAATAAGTCGTCTACAAAAGTCAAAAAACGTCAAAAAACGTCAAAAACTTCAAGAACGTCAAGAAACTTCAAAAACGTCAATAAACTTCAAAAACTTCAAAAATTGTGCAGTGATACCAAATAAAGTTAAAAATCGTCCAAAATCGTCTAGAAACGTTAAAAAACTTCAATAAATTCAAAAAAGTTCAAAAACATCAAAAATTGTCCAATGATACCAAATTAATCCCGAAATCGCCCTAGATCCTATAGAAACGTCAAAATCCGTCAAAAACGTCAAAAATCTCCAAGAACGTCAAAATATATCAAAAACATCAAAAATTGTCCAATGATGCCAAAACTCCAAGAACGTCAAAATAATTAAAAAAAACGTCTTAAATTGTCCAATGATCCCAAATTAAGCCCAAAATCGCCCTATGTCGTCTAGAAACGTCAATAAACGTCAAAAACGTTAAAAACGTCTTATAACTTTAAAAAGGTTAAAAAATTGTCCAATGATACCAAATTAAGCCGGAAATCGCCCTGAGTCGTCTAGAAACGTCTAGAAATGTCCAAAAACCTCAAAAACGTCTGATAACTTTAAAAAGTCAAAAATTGTCCAATGATACCAAATTAATCTCAAATTCGCCCAAAGTCGTCTAGAAACGTCAAAAAACGTTAAAAACGTGTAATAACTTTAAAAGTCAAAAATTGTCCAATGATACCAAATCAAGCCCGAAATCGCCCAAAGTCGTCTAGAAACATCAATAAACGTCAAAAAACGTTAAAAACGTCTTATAACTTTAAAAATGTTAAAAAATTGTCCAATGATACCAATTAAGCCCGAAATTGCCCTGATTCGTCTAGAAACGTCTCTAGAAACGTCAAAAAACGTCAAAAACGTCTATTAACTTTAAAAATGTCAAAAATTGTCCAATGATACCAAATTAAGCACAAAATCGCCTAAAGTCGTCTAGAAACGTCAATAAACGTCAAAAAACGTTACAAACGTCATATAACTTTAAAAAAGTCAAAAATTTTCCAATGATACCAAATTAATCTCAAAATCGCCCAAATTCGTCTAGAAATGTTAAAAAACTTCAAGAAATTCAAAAAACTTCAAAAACGTCAAAAATTGCACAATGATGCAAAATTAAGCCCAAAATCGCCAAAAGTCAAAAATTGTCCAATGATACCAAATTAATCTCGAAATCGCCCAAAGTCGTCTAGAAACGTCAAAAAACGTCAAAAACGTGTAATAACATTAAAATGTCAAAAATTGTCCAATGATACCAAATTAAGCCCAAAATCGCCCAAAGTCGTCTAGAAACGTCAAAAAACGACAAAAAACGTTAAAAACGTCTTATAACTTTAAAAAGGTTAAAAAATGGTCCAATGATACCAAATTAAGCCGGAAATCGCCCTGAGTCGTCTACAAACGTCTAGAAATGTCCAAAAACCTCAAAAAGGGCTGATAACTTTAAAAAAGTAAAAAAATTTCCAATGATACCAAATAAGCCCAAAATCGTCTATCGCCCAATGTCGTCTAGAAACGTCAATAAACGTCAAAAAACGTTAAAAACGTCTTATAACTTTAAAAAGGTTAAAAAATTGTCCAATGATACCAAATTAATCTCAAATCGCCCAAAGTCGTCTAGAAACGTCAAAAAACTTAAAAACGTGTAATAACTTTAAAAGTCAAAAATTGTCCAATGATACCAAATTAAGCCCAAAATCGCCCAAAGTCTAGAAACGTCAAAAAACGTCAAAAACGTGTAATAACTTTAAAAAGTCAAAAATTGTCCAATAATACCAAATTAATCTCGAAATCGCCCAAAGTCGTCTAGAAACGTCAAAAAACGTCGAAAAACGTGTAATAACATTAAAATGTCAAAATTGTCCAATGATACCAAATTAAGCCCAAAATCGCCCTATGTCGTCTAGAAACGTCAATAAACGTCAAAAAACGTTAAAAACGTCTTATAACTTTAAAAAGGTTTAAAAATTGTCCAATGATACCAAATTAAGCCGGAAATCGCCCTGAGTCGTCTAGAAACGTCTAGAAATGTCCAAAAACCTCAAAAAGGGCTGATAACTTTAAAAAAGTAAAAAAATTTCCAATGATACCAAATTAAGCCCAAAATCGTCTATCGCCCTATGTCGTCTAGAAACGTCAATAAACGTCAAAAAACGTTAAAAACGTCTTATAACTTTAAAAAGGTTAAAAAATTGTCCAATGATACCAAATTAAGCCGGAAATCGCCCTGAGTCGTCTAGAAACGTCTAGAAATGTCCAAAAACCTCAAAAAGGGCTGATAACTTTAAAAAAGTAAAAAAATTTCAAATGATACCAAATTAAGCCCAAAATCGCCCAAACTCGTCTAGAAATGTTAAAAAACTTCAAGAAATTCAAAAAACTTCAAAAACGTCAAAAATTGTCCAATGATACCAAATTAAGAACAAAATCGCCCAAAGTCGTCTAGAAACGTCAAAAAACGTCAAAAACGTGTAATAACTTTAAAAAGTCAAAAATTGTCCAATGATACCATATTAAGCCCAAAATCGCCAAAAGTCGTCTAGAAACGTCAAAAAACGTCAAAAACGTCTATTAACGTTAAAAAAGTCAAAAATTGTCCAATGATACCAAATTAAGCCCAAAATCGCCCTATGTCGTCTAGAAACGTCAATAAACGTCAAAAAACGTTTAAAACGTCTTATAACTTTAAAAAATTTAAAAATTGTCCAACGATACCAAATTAAGCACAAAATCGCCCAAAGTCGTCTAGAAATGTTGAAAAACTTCAAGAAATTCAATAAACTTCAAAAACGTCAAAAATTGCACAATGATGCGAAATTAAGCCCAAAACGCCCAAAGTCGTCTAGAAACGTCAAAAAACGTCAAAAACGTGTAAAAACATTAAAATGTAATAACTTTAAAAAGTCAAAAATTTTCCAATGATACCAAATTAAACCCGAAATTGCCCTGATTCGTCCAGAAACGTCTCTAGAAACGTCAAAAAACGTCAAAAACGTCTATTAACTTTAAAAAGTCAAAAATTGTCCAATGATACCATATTAAGCCCAAAATCGCCAAAAGTCGTCTAGAAACGTCAAAAAACGTCAAAAACGTCTATTAACTTTAAAAAAGTCAAAAATTGTCCAATGATACCAAATTAAGCCCAAAATCGCCCAAAGTCGTCTAGAAACGTCAAAAAACGTCAAAAACGTGTAATAACTTTAAAAAGTCAAAAATTGTCCAATGATACCATATTAAGACGTGTGTTAAATTACTCGGTGTCAATCTGGATGCAGACTTTTCCCTTAAAAGTCAAGTAAACAGAACTGTAAATACAGGGTTCTTTAAATTGAGGCAAATAAAGGCAGTACGGAAAAACCTGCCAACAGAGGCAACTAAACTGCTTGTCAATTCGTACGTTGTGTCACGTCTAGATTATTGCAACGGAATATATGCGAGTCTCCCCAAATACCAAATTAACAAATTGCAATCAGTATTCAACGCAGCAGCAAGACTTATCACCGGCGTATCTAAATATTCTCACATTTCAGAGCATCTCAAAAATCTCCACTGGCTCAAATGTCCTGAAAGAATCCAGTTCAAGCTCTGCTGGATGGTATTTAAGTCACTTAACGGAATGGCTCCGGCTTACTTATCAGAACAGCAAGGAAAGGTCTTTGTTGACTGGAATGTGTGCCGCGTTCGTGACTTTATTGGGCTTACAGTGTGTTCCAAGTGCCAAATGATCGGACATTCCTTCAAGTTCTGCAAGGACCAGCAAAGATGTGGACATTGTGCAGGTGAAGGTCATGCCAGGACAGATTGCCCAAAAGCTGCCGCCAAGCCAGTATGTGCCACCTGTACCAGGTTTGGCAAGCCCGCTGAACATTCGACTGGAGACAAGGACACCTGCCCAGCTTATAAGGCTGCTCTTTCCAAGGACTTTGCCACCATCGATTATGGCGTATAAATACATTGATGACGACGGTGATGTTATCTACACGAGGACTAATGACTTGAAACTGTGGACGGAAGAACATAAAATTGGCCATAATATAGGTAATTTTACTTGCGTTCAACTAAACATTCGATCCATATCTAAATACTGGGATGTTTTACATGCTAACCTCCAAAATTGTTGGAATAATATAGATATCCTAATGCTATGTGAAACTTCAATAAAAAGGAAACATACTTGTCTTTTCGAAATTCCGGTTACAGTAGCATTAGTTACTGTCGCACATCCAAATCTGGAGGGGGTATAACCTTGTATATTCGGGATACTTTATCTTTCACCCAAAATTTACTTGAAACAAAGTTGTTCGAGAATATTTCCTGTATAATAACATTACCAAATAATTCTATACTCAATGTACTAGCAATATATAGACCACCAAATCTTAGTAAACAATCATTTATCAATGAACTTTCATCAATGTTCAAACCCTAATGAAAATATGTTAATATTTGGTGACATAAATATTGATTTGTTAAATTATATAGATCCTGTGATTATTCACTATGAAAATGCTCTTTCAAATAACTATTTTACAAAATGTATAAACGACGTTACAAAGGAAGCTATAGCAAATAGTAAAATGACACGAACATGTTTGGATCATATTTTTGTTAGATATAATAGCAAACAAAAAGAAACTGACATACTCTACGCATGTGTTTGTGACTTCATCATTGCAGACCACTTTGCAACAGCTGTGAACATTCCGTACTATAAAACTAATAAACGGCCTACAAATAAAGGGCGGAAAGTCTCAATTTTATCTCAAAAACGAATAGATTTTTCAATTAGAAATTATAGCTGGTATGCTTTGCTTCAGACAAATGATTGCAATAATTTATATAGTCAAATAAAAAGCAAGTTTAACGAAGTATATGAAAATAGTAAAATATTTATAGATGTAAAACCCAATGCAAGACCTTGGATTATAAAAGAATGGATGACAGAAGATATTCTATCACACATTAAAAAACGAGATTCTTTATTTAAGCGGTGAAAAAGCTCCCCAACAAATGCAATTTATGAAAAACAATACAAATCTTTTCGTAATTTTGTTACTAAATTAATAATAAAAAGTAAAACAACCTTTTTCAATGATAAATTTAAGAATAATTTTTCAGATATCAAAAAAACATGGGATGAAATAAATAAAATTCTAGGACGTAGGACAAAGAGTAACTGTGAGGATGTAATTAGTAGGTTTATGTTAAAAAATCAATCTGCGGAAAATGTTACAAACCAATTTGTTAATTATTTTTCAGATAACATAGCCTCAATGGTTCATAAATGTGATTTTAAGGCGTCAAATATTGTCCCGATAGAGTCACCGCAAAGTTTGTATATACCACGAGCATCACTCGCAGACATACTGAGTATAGTCAAACTTCTCAAAATTCAAAGTCCCCTGGCATAGATAATATCCGAATGTTTGACATAAAAAGACACATAGATATTTTTGGTCCTATATTAACCCATCTGATCAACACAATTTTAACACAAGCTGTGATACCAGATGAACTCAAATGTAGTATTATCAGACCTATTTACAAAAATGGGAAACATACTGATATAGAAAACTATAGACCGATTAGTATATTACCCGCTCTAGAAAAGATTCTTGAAAAATACATATCTTTAAAACTAAGCAAATACTTGGAGTGCTTTTCTTTAATAGATCCTAATCAATTTAGTTTTCAAAAAAAAAAAAGTACTGAAATGTTACTTCAGGATTTCTCTAACTATATAAATAATGAACTGAATAATAAAAGACATGTTTTGGTACTGTTTATAGACAATTCAAAGGCATTTGATACTATAGACCCGATGAAATTGTTAAATATTTTGGAGGCAATAGGGGTAAGAGGAAACTTTCACAAACTATTCAAAAACTTCCTAACCAACCGCCAAATCCAGGTAAAAATATCAGACAAATTTAGTAAAAGAAGAAATGTCAAAACAGGAGTTCCACAAGGGTCAATTTTAGGTCCAACGCTCTATATTATCTTTGTATCACTTATGAACAAAATATTCTCGTTTGTTAAACATTATGTATATGCTGATGATACAGCACTTATAATATCCCATGAAAATTTGATACTGCAATAAAATTGTTACAGGTAGACTTTATTTCTTTATTAAAATGGTCACATGACTCTGGTCTAATAATCAATGCTAAAAAAACGAAATTGATGCATATAAGATCCCTGCATGCAAGGTACACAGAGGCACCTGTAATCATATCCCATTCATTTAATTGCATTCACAATAATACCAAACAGCCCTGCGCGTGTACAAGTATCGAATTAGTCAACCAGTACGTGTATCTAGGTGTTACGGTGGATTGTAATATGAAATGGGACGTACAAATTTTCAACCTCTGTAAGCGACTTCGAGCCATTGTAGGAAGACTCCACAAGATAAAATTATACGTGCCTATAAAAACTATGAAACTAATTTATTTGTCTCCAGCAGAATCGACTATAAGGTATGGTATAACTTCTTGGGGACACTCCTGTAAGACCAACATAAAACATTTACAGCTGATTCAAAACGCCATGGTAAAATTGTTAGTAAGTAAAACAGTTTTTAACCAAAGGCGAGACATTGATATTATGTACAAATCAATTAATTTATTACCTGTTCGTG
>JAHDVE020007261.1:0-41348 GCA_022606495.2 Halesus radiatus | reverse complement strand
AGTGAACAATAAAATAAACGATCAATGGAATTTTTATATTTAAGAATCTTTATTATAAATAACACTATTTTGAAAAGCAATTTGGAGAAGTACATCATAATCAAAATAAAACTCAAAACACTCAGACCCTGTATGTAAATAATCATTTATCGATTTTTTATGCAGTCAGGAACCGAACTTGCACCCTAAATATTTGAAAGAGCAGGAACATTTTTTTTTCTTTCCTGTCCAGGTGCCCTTTTAAAATCTAAAAAAAAACACAGGTGATAAAAGTGCGAAACAACACCATTTTATGTGGATGTATTATGACGGTAATCTTACCAAAAAAATATCGATTGTTGGTTGATTCTCTGATAATATACCTAATATACGTGTTCGCATAAATACCTGTAAATTTAGAAACCAATATTTTAAGGGTATCATAGCATGTAATGCATTCCCAAGTGAATAAATGACCACATTGACATCGAGAAAATGGTAGAGGGAAGGGAAGTGTCGTATTATTCATAATATTACAGTATTCTTATTGAAATTTTTAACCCAGATAGAAAATTATTGCAGTACATCATCTCCATCTCATGAACTGGAGTACTTATTGCATCACCTGTGTAAAAAAATCGTTCGTATTGTATGGGAAAATCTTGATTCATTTCCTATTGTACCGTTATTTAATCTCAGCGGCTAATCTTTATGTTTTTGTTAACTGTAATAGACGTGAAACTAGATCTGTATGCAGTGGTGGTTTTTTATAAAGTGCTTTTGTGCAGCGAACTCTTAAAAAAAATATTTAAAAAAAATAAAACAAACTTTTATCAAAACTTTACCACTCTTTAAACAGCGCGTCATTCAAAATCCGTGCTAAAAATTCCACCTATCCATATAGTACTGCCCGAGAGCCAGTGCAAAATGAATTGCATAATACATGTGCGTCATATATTCAGTGACTACGGAACATTCCGTTCTAAGAAATAGTTCATACAAAGCACACTCGTGGCGCTTCGGCGGGATACCGTACCGAGCGTGTAAACCTCTCGAATCTACTAGATGACCGTGTGCACAACAACTATAGAGATTTGTTAATAACAAATTTGTACGAAATAGTATTTAGCAAGAACAATTAACAATTTTTTTCTATGATTACCGTTTTTTATGTTGCTATTAAAAAAAGTTAATAAGTAAAGACGTAACGCTTTTAAATAAAAAAATAAAAACAAGCAGTTTCTTGCATAAATTACGATTTTCGTATTTTACACAATTTTTTGTAACCTACGGAATTACAATATTCATTAGACACAGACATTTTAATAAATCGCCAAATTATTTCTTGTTGCTAGGTCGCTAATCTTTAGTGCAGTGATATGATGAAATTCCTGTACTACTAGAGAAAAAAAATATGGAAAAGACCAACATAGGAATCTTTCGTACAGATGGGGGAAATTTTATTCTCACTTTTGTGATCTACGATTGAACTGCTAACAAGATAGACCATGAACCGCCACTGTCTGTACATAAATTCAAATATTCAGAAAGTAACACGCATTGTATACGTACAATCCCCGCAGGGGAAGACATGCATAGGAATTTAACACCTAAAAACCCTGATATTATAAGATTTTAGATTTTGAGATTATTACTATTCTAACAATGGGTACTTTAACAACATTTTTTGACTCAATCGCCTTAAGCATTTAATAATTTGATTCCTACAATATTGGGAATGTTATAGAGATATACTAATTAGGAGAGTGGGAGAAGAAAATTATGAGAAAAGATCGTTGAACCTGGTTATATAAATTAGACTCCGATACATATTTTCAGTTCGTAACATCATTTCCATCATGTGTTTTGGAGCTTTTACATATCAATTTAATCATCTTCGTTGTATCCAAATATTTCAATAAGTTACAGGATCTGTTTAACGGTCTCCGTGGTTGAGTGGTTACGATCCTTGACGTGCGCAAGTAAATTTTATTTGATTAAATTATGTTATTTCATAACTTATTCATTTAAAATAATAAGTAGACCACCAATCAGAATCGAAACGTTGCTTGAAATGGCTTTAGCCGTGTTTGGTGACCAGATCCAGCCAGGTACTTCCCCATCTTCATTCTGCCCCATTACCTTCCCCTTCTCAATACCATCATCCGGACATACCCTGATTGGGGATGCCATAGTCTCACTGGCTACAGACGGTTGGGAGCAGTTAGGACTCTTGTGTGGAATCATGTAAAAAAAAAATCGAAAAGGGTGCTGAAATATTTTGTGAATAAGATGAATTGATTTGTGTGAACTTTCTTCTACCTTGCAAACATAATTTATAAGTCATTTTTAGCGAGAATATGAAATTATTAATCACGTGTGAAACCGGGTAAAATTCGTAAAGTAGTTAAGAACTAGATATAACATATTTTTCAGTTTCCTATAAGAACGAAGATTTCTGCGAATGTCACCGAAATTTTGATCGATCATTATATATATTCATCGCACGGGGGTAGGTAGGTACCATGTATCCACTTATAAAATTTTCGTTAGAACCTACCTGTATTAATGTTCATTAAAAAAATACCCCAATTTCGTTAAATTTCACCCAGGTGTGTCCTTGGAATTTTAGGTGGTAACCTCATCGATTTAACGTTTCGGTACAAGAACTCACCCCATTTAGAACGGGCAGTACATAAACCAGGTTACCGCCTTATCTGTGGCTTCCACGAACCGAAAAATGCTGATGTCAACGCTGTCAGTATAGTTTAACGTAAAATGAGAGGTAGGAACTTTGAATTAATGATTAAAAAAAGGAGACAATATAGTTCTGTATACACTACACAACTTTGCATGAGTTTTAACAATCTGTTAGTTTTTTTAAATAAGATTACGATTAAAACTGTATGTGGTCTTATTATTAACAGTGAATTAGATATATCAAAGTTCCATAGCTCGTGATTGAAATTATTATCTAAGCCGTAAATATTTGGGTTTATTTTGAATTTTCTGATAGAAAAGGGTGTACACACAATATAATAATTAGTGGATTTTGGTGCGACAGATATCTATTATTTGTTGCGAGACTATGCCATCCCCAATTGGTGTATGTTGTGAGACTGTAGGTAGTGTGGAGGATAGTAAGATAGGGAAGAGGATGGTGAGGAAGTATGTAAATAGAAAAAAAATCAGGTTTTAACACTGTTCAACTGCTTTTAGGTTGGTTTTCGATCGTCTGCTCGTATACGTATTCTCCCAATTGACTTATTTGGAAGTTATATACTTACACAAGTATCGTAATAGGTGATCTCCAGCATAAGAAATTCAGACATTTTAACCGGGTATGCATAATATTTTTAAAGTGCCTACTTAATGCTCTGCACGTACGAATAAATTCGTAATTCCACAAAAACAAGTATTTTCATATGGCACGAGTGATGCGTGCAAGATATATTCACGAGCATGTCATACTCGTACGAGTTCATCGGATATACTATTAAACGTGCTGACATAATGACAGTAATCTATTTTCCTTATCATCATGCTATGAACTGGATAATGACATAGTGGACATTAACATTTTATTTTATTTCTAAAAACATCGTTGTTCTACAAGTTTCCTCTCTTAGTCTAGACTAATTTAGATGTCTTTCTTTTCCCAAGCCATTTTTCAGCCTCTATGGGCTGCAGGCCACTGTCTACGAATGTATTATGTTAGGATGATTATCTATTGATGATGATGATCATTAATTGTTTTTGTGTTACTTTTGTTCACTTGTTAAATTATCAACCTCAATACAGGCTTAGTCCTATTGAGGTTAATAGTTGGATTGTAAAACAATGAATTTTCGCTGTGAAGAAGCAATAAATTACCAAGTTGATGATAAATGATAATTCTGTAATTATAGCGATAGCAAAAAATATCATCGAGATAGATGCAGTTTTGTAAGATTGAAGCATCTTCCAAAAAAATGTTATTTTATGGTTGAGCGATCTTGTTTTCGGTTTATTTTGCGATCGTAAATCGCAAATTTGTATCCATGGCTTATAATATAATGAGTTTTATGCACTTAATCAGTATGACGAATGATAATATTAAATCCAAAACACTGTTTAATTTTGCTCACAAAAGGTATTTTTGCTTTACAATAAATTTTCTTGAACTAAGTCTGATCGAGTGTATTTCGCAAATATTGAGTTAGCACATTTATCAGATGTTTTGTAGGAAAAAAGAGTGACTGAAAAAAAAAACAGTTCGCTATATAAACAATGACGCATTATCCATAGATTAATATTTAAAAAAATTAAGAAATACATTACTTGTAAAAATAATCAAAATGGTCTGCTGTAAACGTGTACTTTCATAATAGTACCTAAAATGAAATAATGTAAGAAATAATGATATACTTTGAATTATTGACTACTGCAAGGGTTGAATTATTTTGTCTAACTTTTACATCTTCAAATTAACGTAAAGATAGACCTACCTATGTCCGTGATCATAATTTTCAGCTTGATAGGTATTGTTACAACCTAAACTACCCACACGAAAATTATGGGGCTTCGAATGTAAAACTGTTGTGTCTAAAACTGTAAACAACTGCTACGATTGTGTGATTGTTTTGGTTGATCGCAATATGGGATAGAATAAATTTTAAAAGGAGCATTGAAAACCGAACACTTATGGGTGATGTCCATATGAACGAACATGCTCCCACCAATGTAGTTTTTCTTTTGGCGAACAAGAGAGCACTCAAAACAAATCACTGTCTCCTTTCTCCAAAAAAACGTAGTATTTGGTTGCGGAAGGTAAGGACTGGATAATTAGCAATTATGTTAGGAACCAACCATATTATCATTTCAGAACCGAACAGGTATATTTATATGGTATGTTCTGGAAAAAAATAGCGGTCGTGTTAGGACATCAAGTATGCTAATTTTGATGATAAATACACTAACTTAGACCTATCATAAAATGTCTGAATTTATATTGTTCTGTTGTAAAATTGTATTATGAGGCAGATCCTGACCAAGTGTGATCTAAGTTGCTTCCATCGCAATAATGTGTTTTCACTGAAAGTGGGAAAAACCTCCCCATTTTAAAATAAAACACTTTTTTTTTCATTTTAATAAATTTATCATGAATATTTATTAAATTTATTTTTATTTTTACAAAACTTCGAATGTTTATCAGCGGTGTTAGAGGTCTACTTATGCTTTGAAAACAATTGGCACTCATGGAATTTTGCACATGGATTTTTGAACACAATACGTTAAATCTCATGGCAAACTTTTGCAGTCACAGTTAGACGTAATGTTCATAATTGAGGACAATATTGCATAATTTGTCCAAATAGTAAAAATTATCAGTCGGGTAATTTTGCGGTGGAAGCAACGATATGTAATAATATGTACGAATATATCTATTATCAACCGTAATAAGACCTTCATTTTGTATGGAGATTTCACTTCATCGGTTGAGCTATGTTTGGAATCGAAATCTCACTTGATTGAATATGATGTATTTAGTAGTACCATCGTAAATTCATTTGGTTGACTAGGCCATAACAGAGGGAAGATAGGTCTACCATATCAGAGCGGAAATAGAGTCGGATGAGTTAGACAGGTACACAGTGACCACCTGTGAAATATTATTTAACATCACCTAATTGATAATTACGTAGGTACTTACGTCATAACAACTATTTTAGTATTTAATTCGTGATACAAGCACTTACCCCACCTCCCATGTCAAATTATTATATTATTTATAGTTACTAAACTGTTGCTTCAATGTTTTTTTAATTTTTTTTTAAAGGTGGGTTACAAATAACCTAACAATATTTGAAAAACTCCTACTACCTTTAGCGGAAAATGTTGCTTGTTCCATGATGGAGGCTTTAGCTAGCAGCTGAATTGAACTGACGATGCCTGGGGTTCCTGATGCATTTGTCCACTCAGCCACTAACCGGTCAATTTATATTTTTAATTTTTATTTTCTTTTAATTTTTTTTCATATGAAACGGTACCTTTGTAATAAATAAGTTGCGTGTAAGTGTGACATTATAATTTTGAAATAAAACAATAACTTTGTTCACATGACTTTTATTTTGTTATATACTTTTTGCCGACCGGGTTTCAATTTGGGTCCGAATTTTAATATTGATTGTGTCTTGATGATTTTTAAATGTATTGACCAGCATCAAAATCAGTGGCCATTAAAAAAATATACGTATACAGTTATATACATGTATATATATCGCTGTTCCAATGTCGGATACGTAAATTGATAACTTTGCATAAGAGCTGTAGGAGTAGCAATATTATGTTTTTCCAATGAAATAAATAGAGCTTTATCCAAAATATCAAAAACAATACTATATTTCTTTATCACAAAAACAATAAATATATAGAAGTGAAACTTTAAACACGTAGAACCGAAACTTTAAATAGCTCTAATAAGAAGTTACCATTTGAATATCCGACATTGTTAGTTGGAATCGTCGATATATAGTCACAGCATCATCGTCACGTTCTTGGTTGGGAAAGAGAAGCAGAGGTCGTCCATAGAAGAGATGAGCTGACGATTTGAGGTGAACTATATGGTAGGCTTAGGATGAGTGGAAGCCGCCAAAAATAGGCAAACTTAAGGGTCTCGAAGAAGATTAAACGAAGTAATTTATATGGATATGTCCATTAATGTATTGTATTGGAGCACCCTCCGCAATGAAGACTCCATTGAAATGCTTGGGGTAAGTATTACAGATCAGCTCAATATCGGAGATCTATTTATAGAAGCCCCAACAAATCTGGCCTTCAAGAAACTGGGCGTCTCGAATAGGGCTAGCAGATTCTTCAATAGCAACCAACTGCTAATCCTGTACAAATAACAAGCACCTCCAACAGTCGAATTCGGAAGTTAGTTCTGGGCTGGAGCTCCTAAATACTTGATAAACCTGCTTGATTCTGTGCAAAGGAGGACGGTTCGCCTGATTGACAATCCGTTGTTAACAGACCGACTGCCATCTCTAATGCACAGACGCAATGTAGGTATGCTGAGTCTGCTCGAAGGAGCTAGAGCTATCAACAGTGCACGTGCGTGAAACTTGATACGAATGGAACATCCGTTCAGAGTTGATGTTGGCTTCATGAGAACGGGTCGTTTCGGCGACTCGTATTTGTGTACATCGGCACGTATGGTATGTGGAACGAGCTGCCGGCATTCGTCTTTCCTCCCACATTTAATCCGGGCCTCTTCAAGGCTCGCATTAACAAATCCCTTCTCACAGTCCCCTCCTCAACCCGCCTCACAACGTTGCCTTACCGGGTAGCTATTTAATTCCCCTGTATGTGTTCTGTATATTTATCAAAATGAATTTGATATTTATGGTAGTAGGTAGGCATGTAACATCTAGTCTATTTATACTTATGTATTTGAAAACGTCTGTTAGTTTGGGTTAGGTCGGGTTTAATTAGGCTGGCCGTAAGACTGTCTTTTTTAACCCTATCACCAAATGTTGTGAAGTACATCATAAACGTATTCGTGGACTGCAACGGAAGGTTGAACCTGCAATAGCCCGACTGAAAGCCAAATTCGTAAACCACAATTCTACTGAGGCTGTCTATACTATTCTATACCTTCCTTTCATTATGGAATACACAATTGTTGTACCAACGAATGTATTTCAGGATTGCACAATCTCTAGTTTCACTGAACAATACCTCCATCTCGTCGATTTACGTTAGAAGGGATTTGAACATGGAACAAGACAATACGTGAGGGGGTTGCCATATTCATACAAAATTCACAATTCGCTAAGATTTTAAGTAGGTACCTAAATACTCGCACACAATCCTAACAAAGTCTTGGATTAGATCTTCAACATACTTTCACTGGTATTTGAATGTACCTCTCTGTGCCCACCAATTCTAGCAATACGCAAAATAATATAACTCCAACACAGCAATCATTATTGTCACCTCTATGTGGGAATGAATGATGGGACTAGGTACTATAATTTTATTTTTATTTCATTGAAATGTTATTTTTTAGCAGTCCCAAATGAAAAGAGTGAATCTCTTATTGATACGAGAATGGAATAAGAATTAAGTATACAAAGATAGTAGATATCTCTGGAATTTTTCAAATCACTTCAAAATCCACTAAGTATCTGCCTACCCACGACACCGGTATTTTGTATAATAAACATATTGTTTTTTTGTTTGTTTTTTAATTAATTTTGTTTTTTAATAATTTAATCAATTTACTATAGTTATTATTAAGGTCTGCAAGCATTTTAGTTTTTAATTATTGTTTAAGCTGTTTCGGGGTTCAAAGCCATTTTCAAACGATGGTTATGCCACATTGAGTCGACTTGTATAATTTTATTTACTTCCACCCAATTTTTATTTGGACGGTGTTTAAATGATTTATCACCGATAAAACCGATTTACTTTTTGAAAATAATTAACAATAACGATAATTATAAACAATTAACAAATAAATAACAATTAATATACGGAATTGAATTTTGGATATCATTTATGCACATAGTTCCTATAACAATTTTTTTACCGACTTTATTGATTAATTTAATTTTACTTTAAAAAAAATTGTGATGAAATTTAACTATAACCACTATATTGCGATATTACTACAAGATTTGATGGTCTCCGTGTATCAGTGGTTATGATCATTGGCTACGAATCCGGAGGTCGCGGGTTCAAATCCCGGCGTGCGCAAGTAAATTTTATTTGATTAAATTGTGTTATTTCACAATTTATTGATTTAAAATAATATGTATTATATTTGCGGTGCGTTACATAGTGGTAGATACTGTCAGAATCGCCCTGGTGAAAGACCCTCCATTCATTCGTGTTTGGTGACCAGATCTAAATAGCCAGGTACTTTTCCGTCTTCCTTCTTCCCCATCTCCTTTTCCTCCTCAATACCTTCATCCTCACTACGTACCCCAATTGGGGATGCCATAGTCTCACTGGTTCCAGACGGTTGGGAGCATTTGGGACACTTGTGTGGTTTCAGATAAAAAGAGAAAAGGATTTCACTCCCCACGGATGCCTAATTTTGGATATTTGAACTTAAAGGTGTCATTCTCTCTATATGTAGCGAGAGAATTTACTGTGGGATTTTCATGTTCGGCAGGCCGGGGTAGAATAAACCGATTGTGTAACAATTAATTATTTCATCATGGGAGTGTTTGTATCCTTGTGTAGAGTAGAAACCCTGTTCCATTTGGGCGCATTCAACGCAAGTCGAACGGTTTAAATACAAGAACATACAGGAATTCTGTAATCTTTTATACAAGAACGGAATAAGATAGAAGGATATAACACCATCCCATTTATTCCCATACACGAGAATGCGCACCTAGCGGCAATTTTAGGAACTAATTGACTAATATGGAAAATTAACATTTCTAAATAATTCATTGCAATTTATAAGACAATTATTATAACGACCGGACCATGCGATTGACCTTTAGTGTGAAAGATCTATAAAAGAGTGTAAGCGATCGACCTTTGTCTCTTTTCCATCACAGTGTTATTATTTATTTATTTATTTATAAAATACATGATATTTAATGGAGACATTTACATGGATTAGATACATTAGATCACCACACTAGGCGGCTGCCTGTTTCATGCTGACCAATGGAGGATAGTTACTTTGTATGAATTCTAGTGTAAACATATGGATTTATTATATGAACATGCTGACAATTCCAAGAATTATAAAAGAAAGTAGAAGACAGAAAGGAGAAAAAGACATTCGTAAAGATTAGATCATAAAAATATATATATACATTTTTTTATATATGTGCAAGCATGCACACATACGCATATATGTATACACATATGTACACACATACACACACCCTTACGCATATATACATATACACAACATATACACACACACACATGAACATACACATATATACCCACACACCTAAACAATATATACACCTCTATCTGAATACGAGAAGTAGTCTACTAACACTATCACAATCACTCATCAAAAAGTCCCCAAGCGCCTTCTTGAAACTGTGGTATTTGGCTTTGCCTTTATTTCAATTCTTAAATTATTGAAGATTTTAGGAGCAACGAAATTAAATATGTGTAACTCAAGATAATACATTGTGTTAATTATTATAGCCATTTGACTATTATTCCGCCATCTTAATCCTCAGTGTAATATTCATATAAGATCAATTCACCAATGAAATTTAAATATCTGTCGCATGAAAAACTACCGATGAAATTTAACATCATTAGTGTTGACTGTGTATGAACTCTACCAATATTGGCGAATTCAATTTCCTACATGACGTCACGAACGCCTGGCACAATATTTGTTTTACATTATTCGGGCATTACGAAAATAGCGTCGCCACAGTAAATGCAAATAAAAAGTGAAACGCAGACCTCTGACTGTTAAATTAATTACCGGCTTACTCACACTAAAGGAATGCAAGAGAATTTCGGAAGCGAAGAATAAAGACGTTTTGTCACTCTCTTGCTCACAGTTTTGATGATTTTGTGCGTAGGTAGCAAATAACTTTTGAATTCACTTAAATTGTTATGCATTTTCAACGCGAATTGATTTATTAATAATAATTTTTTTAGAATTCGTTCGAATTTTTTTTTTAATGTCTTTATGTCCTTTGTTATAAATATTATATTCTTATGACTGGGCTGTATTTTTTATGAGAATACCGCATAAGAATCCCAACTGCTTCCGACAGTTCGGAGTCAGTGGGACTATGGCATCTTTAATGCTGTGAGGCTGAAGAGAGTGGGAAGGGAAGGAGATGGATGATATGAAGAGCGGACTATTCTGATTTGGTCACCAAACACCATTTGAACCATATCGATTCTGAATGGTAGTCTTTTACCAGGGCGAGACTGAAAGTATCTACCGCGTCTTAATCAAATTCAGTATAATTTTACTTCATTTAAATGGTTTAGTTTTCATTTAGTTATAATTTCGAAGCTTTAACATTAACCCGCGCATCGATTTAAAAAGGCACCTATTTTCAAAATATCTTGATGATATCTTATGATAATTCGGGAAATACAGCGGTACGAAATTGAGTCCATCATTTTAATATTTATACGGGAATTAATAGATGCGTTTCTGACGTCAGCATGGTACGTTGACTAGATGCACGATACGATGATACCTTGGCCCCTCCGAAATGCCGCTTGAATTTCAAAGCACGGCTTTATATATTCCATATACTAGTGTGTTTTCCTAAGAACACGTATACAGGTTCACTAAAAATATAATAATACGAGAGAGGCGGTATGAAAGCGAGATAACTGAAGGTACATAAAGAGTATGTATCATTGTCAGTTGTCTCTTCATTGTCCGGTGTCTCTTCATTGTCAATTGTCATCCGAGATAATAATTGTGTTAAAATCAAATGACTTGACTTGACCAATATCGCAGTTAAACCTTAATTTAAATGGCCACACATAAACGGAAAAGACATTACAATTAACAAAAAACGTGCACTATTTGTGACCAATACATCAAAGCCAATAAGAAAATATTTCTACGAACCGAGAAGTAAACCCATGTCGAATCAATCTAACAAATTCAACTTGAGGCCACCATAAAAACAGCAAAAAGCATTTCTGCCGGAACAATTCTCTGTCGAAGAATATTTTTGTTATTCACAGCGGGCATTACCGCTTCGAATACTCCACAATCGGATCGTCCATAACCAGATTGTACTCCAAAAGCGTTTCTCAGCCATTATTTATTGTGAAAGCGAGCATCAAAAGAGAAGTGTGCTGATCCGTGATTGGCTGACCGCTACAAGGTCACCTACTTTGCTCGGTTCTTATTGGTCAACCGCGGGAGAAAGTCAGCCATTGGCGGACATCTGCCGTTTAAATGTCGGCGTTCGTCATTCGAATTGCGGCAGCGGGAAACGGTTTCAAATATTTTAGATGATTATTTCTGTACCAGAGTTGATACGAACACAGTACTCACATAGATGGATTGCTTGCATACAACATGTTACAAACTTGTCATTCGACTTCAGAAAAGAAGATTTTATGAAAGGTACGTAACTTTAACTTCATCTGATTTCTAGAGGCACTGCTGAAAACCAGTTGCACTTTGGGCTCCGGAATGTATAGCTGAGCAGTTATTTTTTTTTACAACAAGGAACTCCAGTGAAAAATATAATGGCGTTAAAAATATGTATTCATGTAGATCAGCAAAGCCCAATTCTGAATATATAACTTTTATTATATATGATTAATAATAATAATAATAATAATATTTATTTATTTGAAACACACGTTATTTTACAAAAAATATTTAAGAAGGCTTTGACTCTCTACTTTGAACTAGGAAAAAATCCCGTTTTCGGACAGTCAAATTGATAAGTTTAGTTCATATTAATATACATACTCGTATAAAGAATATAAAAGAAACCATAAAGTAAGTTTAAAAACAATTAAAAATAAATTGTTGTTTTTTGTTTTGAAAATATGATGCATTTTTTAAATTTATTGGAAGGTAATAATGAATAACATATGAGATATAAAAGTTTAAAGTATAAAGTATAAACGTTTAAAGTATAAAGTATAAAAGTTTAAGGTATAAAGTATAAAAGTTTAAAGTATGATATGCATATTTTAATTTAGTGTAGAGTATTAATGAATTACGTATGAGATGTAAAAATTGAAGTATAAAGTATGGAAGTTTAAAGTATAAAAGTTTAAAGTATGATATGCATTTTTTAATTTAGTGTAGAGTATTAATGAATTACATATGAGATGTAAAAGTTTAAGTATGAAGAATAAAAGTTTAAAGTATAAGTAAAGTATGATATGCATTTTTTAATTTAGTGTAGAGTATTAATGAATTACATATGAGATGTAAAAGTTTAAGTATGAAGAATAAAAGTTTGTAGTATAAGATACTAAAGTATGATATGCATTTTTTAATTTAGTGTAGAGTATTAATGAATTACATATGAGATGTAAAAGTTTAAGTATGAAGAATAAAAGTTTGTAGTATAAGATACTAAAGTATGATATGCATTTTTTAAATAAGTGTAGAGTAATAATGAATTACAATTGATATGTAAAAGTTTAAAATATAAAGTATAAATGTTTAAAGAATAAAAGATTAAAGTATGATATGCATTTTTTTAAATTTAGTGTAGAGTAATAATGAATTACATATGAACACATCAGCTGGTAGAATATAAAATTATGTACGGTAAAGTTCATCCTTTTTTGACATTTTAACCTCAAAACTGATCAAAATCGACCGGCCATAGATTTGGAGCGTTTTGGCGGGCTTAGAAAAATTGAAATTTTGAAAATTCTTTTAATTATTAAAACTAACTTTAGAAAAAAAAACGAAATATACTGTTATTCAAGTTTGAACGTCATTTATTGATAAAAAAAATATTAAAAAATTGGACTGGAGTTCCTTATTGCTGAAATAATATAATATGTAAAAATAAAATACGTAAAGTAGTTTATAGACAAACTGATGTTTTTATTACTAGTATTGCAGTAGGAATGAAATACAGTTTTTACCAAGAATGCACCGTTAAACTTTCGAATAACTGTAAAAAAATCGGATACACGTAACTATTCAAATTCGAAAACTTGTTTTCATTGTGATTTTTTTTTATTAAACAACTTTTATAACTTTCTTCCACTTGTTTATTTCAGACCAGACCGGTTTCACCCTATCACGTGCATCTTCAGACTAGTACAATTTAAACAGAATCTCTGGTACCTGTATGTAGTATATATGCCAGGAGTGAGCCTCATTTCTCTTACTAGTAATGCAATATTCCGGTCAGGTCTTAAATAAATAAGTGGAAGAAAGTCACAAAACAAAAAAAATCATATTAAATTGGAATTAAATCATCACGAAATAAAAATTTTCAGAATTAGAAAAAAATACTTTTTTAATATAAATACCGTATAAGGGTCCCAACATTCCCAAGCCAGTGGGACTATGGCATCCGCAATCGGGCTATTTTGAGGTTGAAGTGAGTGGAGAAGTGAGGGGATGGGGAAGAAGTTTGGGATTTATCTTGCTATTCTACTCAATCAGAGGCAGTCATTCAGCAGTACCGTACACAATATTAAAATATATTTATTAGTTGTAAGTTTTACTGGGCTTTGCATACAATGAAGGCGCACCAATTAAAAATAAATCTTTGCAATGAAACCGATCAAACACGTGCATCAGATAAGGCGTATCTTTCCAACGTTCCGCTCAGCGGAGCGCGAATGACGACATTACGGCAATACCCAAACGGTCGCAAAGTCCATCGCGGTCATTACTTCGTATCTATCAATATTTAGAAAAAGACTTTTAAATAAAGAAGAAAAAATAATGAGATACGTTAATAATTACAATTTCTATAATTTCCGATAATATTATAGTACCTATATGTTTACTGCCATTTAATTCCCGTTTATTTTCTCCATAGAATAAAGAATACACACTAGAAGTCGATGTGTCTTGGGGACCAGGAGCAAGTAATATGAAGATGGAAAGGAATAGTAGATTCTCTCAGGATTGCGCTGGTGCAGGATCACCGTTCAGAATAGAAATGTATCTAAAAGTGACTTTATTTAAGTATTCCAAACAGGAAGCCTTAAAGGAAACCATTTCCCTCAGCGTCTATATTGGGTCGGCTGTTAGCTGTGTTTGGTGATGAAAGTCTGAAGTATTTTCAAATCTTCTTCCCCATCTCATTCCTCTACCCACTCCCTTCAGTCTTACAACAAACCCCAATAAAATGTAGGATGTCATACTTCCACCGTTTTCGGGCTGTTTAAACTGAGACCTTTTTGTTGCTGATAAATTGGCATACAGAGGTTCCATGACAATTCGGTACGGTTATATTTATTACCGCCAATTTCGGCACACTTTTGAAAAGTGATATAAATTCATTAAGTACGAAAAAAACTAGCCTATGGTTAATTAAGTTTTTTTTCATCATTTTTTTAGACGTTCTATCACTTTTCAAAGTGTGCCTATTTATTACCGTGCCGAATTGTCCGGTTAATCAGAAAGAGCATTGTAACGGGGAGAGGGACGTCGAAGAGTTATTATTTATTAAATCAAAATAATGATAGTATTATTACGCAATACGATAAACATAATGTTTTTAAATAGAAAAATATTTATTAAATATTTTTTAAATTTACATAGGCTTAGCATTTTTCAAAATCTAATCAGAAATATTACTTTTTTCTGACCGTCCCATTGTATGTTTTACAAAGTATTTAAAATACGTATATGATTTTTTAAGTGCAGAAAAGTATGTTTAATCATTTATCAGTGCATTTTTGTATTTTTTTGTACTGTTTTTTTTTTGTAATGCGGATTACAAATCTTTTGTTATGTTTATTTAGAATGATTAAAAGCAGTTAAATTTGAGTATAAAGTTCTCGAAGTTTTGTATGGAATCCATACAATATCGATTACCGCCTATTGAACCGCTAATCCGACTGGCTCGTGTGACGTCACACCCAACAAGCCATAGATTTCGTGCGTTTTGGTGTGCTTTAAAATTGAATTGAAACTTTAACAATTATTTTAACCATGAAAACGAACTTTAAAAATAAAAAAAATAAAAAACAGAAAATTAAGTTAGGATGTCAATATTAATAAAAAAAAATTAAAAAATGGACTGGAGTTCCTTATTGTTAATCTTTGGAAAGAGTAGACAATATCAAATATTTTCGCTTAATTACTGATAAATATTTAAAATGGAACAATCATATTACTGTATTAACAAACAAAATAAGAAAACTAGACTACATCTTCAACACTCTAAGAAATACGAGTATGTTGGATAAAGTTATACTAAAAACTGTATATTATGCTCTTGTTCAATCTCTTCTTTCATACAATATCGTATGTTGAGGTTCACGTTACAAGACTACCCTAGAGCCCTTAAATGTTACTCAAAAATTAATTTAAAAAATAATGTGCAAGAATTTTTTTTTATATTATCTTATTATAGAGTGAAAGTAAAATTCTGACAGTAAGGCAATTGTACATAATACAGGCATCTGTAATTTTTTAACAACATTGATACCGCCCTAAGTTCACAACAAGTGCGCAATACTAGAATGGGTTCTTCTCTAATGTATCAGCCACCAAATAACAGAACATAATTTGGACAAAGGAGTTTTTCTTGTAAAGCTCCTTTGTTATATAATAGGCTTAGTGACAACATTAAAACTATAGATACGCTAAATTTATTTTAAAAAATGATCAAAAAGTGAGCTGAGCGTGGTGATTTTGCTTTATCCATGTTATCCCTTATGTTACAATCAATGTTAAAACCTTATGTATGCTCGATATTATCATTATTATTTACTTATTATTACTTACTACTATTTATTTTTTATTACTACTTACTTATTACTATTTACAGATAATTTTTTTTTCATTAATTGATAACTTAAAAACTTAAGACAAGATTTTTGTGCATAGCGCAAAGGGTAACAATTATTTTTAAAAACAATAATTATTAGCCTGAAACACTCATCCAAATTAAAAAAAAACCTTTCCGAGCAAAGATAAATGTCGCCGACAGGACTCGAACCTGCACATCACATCATCTGACCGGACATCAGAAGTTTCAGTGTTTCAGGCTAATAATTATTGTTTATAAAAATAAAAAAATGTTCACCTAAATATTATTATTATTTATTTATTACTATTTACAAAATTTTATTTGTATATTATTATATACCACTTTTATTTTTATCATTACGTACTTATTACTGTTTACATATTTTTATTTACGTATTATTTTTTACCTATTTTTATTATTATGAGTAGTGTACAAGTATGTTGACTGTTGTATGCTGATGATGCGGTGCTGATTGCTAACAGTATAGAAGATCTACAGTCCCTCGTATCTAGGATGAACGAAGTATGTATGAAGAATGAGCTAATGATGAATGTAAATAAGTCCAAAATCATGGTGTTTGAAAGAGAGAGTACGAAAACAGTGTGCAATATAGTTGTGAATGATGAATACTTGGAGCAGGTCGATGAATTTGTGTATTTGGGAAGTATGTTTACCAGAAATGGAAAGACTGATAGGGATATTGAAAGAAGGGTGAATGCAGGAAACTCCAATAACGGAAGACTGAACGCGGTTGGCGCAAACAATAAGTTGTCCAAGGAAGTGAAGCTAGCAGTCCACAATGGAGTGCTGATACCAACCTTGATGTATGGCAGTGAGGCATGGAACTGGCAGAGGAAGGATGAAAGTAGACTGAATGCTGTAGAAATGAGATCTCTGAGACGAATGTGTGGTAAAACCATGTATGATCGAGTGAAAAATGTTGAGATTCGTAAAGAATGCAAGGCTGATGTAAGTGTAGTAAGAAAGGGACGCTTAGATGGTTTGGGCATGTAGAGCGAATGAACGAAGAGAGGAGTGTAAGGAGAATATATGACGCGAATGTGAATGGAACAAGAAGCCGAGGACGCCCGAGGAAGACATGGCACGATCAAGTGAATCAAATACTCGAGTCGGGCCATGTCAGAAGTCAGAATAACAGAAGAGAATGTATGAGGCGTTGTATGAATGTGAATGAAGCAAGAAGTGTATGTCAAGATCGAGTTGTTTAGCGGTCCGTCCTCTCTGACTACCCCTGCGGGCAAACGGCGTGGTGGTTAGTTAGTTAGTTAGTTATTACTATTTATTTATTAATATTTAATTCATATTATATCTGTATTATTATATGCATTACTATTGACTGATTATTGTAATTGAATTATTATTATTTTATTTTTATTATTTATTTACTGTTATGAACTTATTAATATTTTTATTCATGTACTATTATTTACTTATTACTATTTATTGATTATTATTAAATTATAAAGCCGTTCATCTCAACACAGGATTACTAGTGAGATGAGTGGCTAATGTTTTTGTTTTTACATTAAAAATTTTTTTAAATAAAAAAAATACGTATCAATCTGAAAATAAATTTTAAAGATCGCTATTTAAAAAAATGGATTATCTTTAATATTTAAATAACTCTTAAGATTTGAGGCCAAAATACCCATCCAAACTGAATGATATATTTGTTAAGTTTAAAGTTTATTAAATATCTAGTATGGGTGAGAAGTATTTTATTTATTTTCGTTTTAAATGAAGACCATATTTTTTATAATTTTAGATGCAACTTAGATTAATATATGCGGGTTTATCGTATTTTTTTTAAATTATCATATTTGCTATGTAAAATATGATTACGTAAATAAAAATATAAAAACAAAACATAAAAAAAAAAAAAGTTTTTTTCGGGTCGATATTTTAAATTATATACGCAAATTTGTGTTCTAACATAAATTCGTCGTTTATAATTTAGTTTATTAATGCTTATTTTAATATTTAAAAATAAATATGTATTTTACATTTCATTATATTTTCAAAGCAGACTGGGTAAAACTTTTTTTTTTAGATCACCGTTAGCACCCAAATAATTGTTAAGGGTGCCTCTTAAATCTCAAAAAATCAATTCTTTTAATGGCCTATATTTCATAATGTAAAACAAAACTTCTAACCCGTACTAGATATAAACTATATTTTTGATGAAAAAAAAAGATCTTTAAGTTTGAGTGAGTATTTTGGCCTCAAATCCAAAATTAAGTTTTGTATAAAAGAGGACGCGCAGCCGTTCCTCTTAACATCATTTCTAATTTCTAACATTTCAAATTTACCTAATTGTAAACCAGTTTTTTTGTATGTTAAATTTTTAAACCTTAATTCATGTTAAAAGATTTTTTTTTTCGAAAATATGTAGTTAGCAAATTAAGAAAAATTGTTTTCACTTAAACACCTTAAGTGCTCCTTAACTCTACCAATCGTCCTTTCAGAAACGATATAATTCTAAAATTTGCTTTGGCTACTTTACAGTTTAAAAGGGGAAAAAAGGTGAATACAACATAAGAATCCCAACTGGGCTAAATTTTCCGAAGTCACTGAGACTATGGCATCCCCAATTGGGTTATGTTATGAGCCTGAAAGGCCTGGCAGAGAATGGAGATGGGAAAGAGAGAGGTTTTAAGGTACCTAGATGTTCAGATCTGGTACTTTACAACCGAGTTGCAGAGTATCCGTAACTCCGGATGCTTTTGGTTTTTTACTGTTCATTATGTAAAGATTTTTCAAAACGTTTTATTTCTTTAGAAGGTCACGATATTTAGATAAATTTATTTTAATGTAAGTGAGAATAAATTTCACGGAGTTGGTAGCGTACATGCTATAACAACTATAAAAAATTCATACAATACTAAAGTACTGTACATATCGTTTACTTTGTACCTCGAGGCGTTTCTGCAAAATTTTAAATCATCATTATCGTAAAAAAATATCATAAATTCTTTATCACTTGAAAAAACTCAACATTTCTTATGGGGGCTTTATTTAATTGTTTTTCAATTTCATTTTCTTTAAGTGTTTAAGAGATTTTTCATTAATTTTATGACTAGTTTTTCCATTTACGAATTTTGAAAAACTACTATGAAATTTAAAGTTTTCCTTGTTGCTGGTACTTTGAATTCATGTTCATTTCTCCGTGTTATTACAAACACAGATAACAATGTACGTCAACTCGAAAAATCTCAAGTTGCAAATGGATGATTATTGTAATAGAGATATTTTTCGAGAACCACCTTGGAAACGTGATGAACTAGGCCGATAATAACGTCAAATTTAATTCATTGCTCCCAGAACGTTAGGGCGAAATCCCGTGAATCATATGATACGTCTTTAGTAAATTCTAACCGTTAAGTATGCATATAGAAATAAAACCTACTACTGATAATATTTAAAAATGAGAGATTTCTTACAATCAAACTGAATATACTCAGTTTTGTAAGACTTAGATAAAATGCAATACAAAAAAAATAGTCTGAATAAAAAAAAAACATTACAACGTTCATGTATTAAAATGAATTATATTAACACTCGTGCTTGTAATAATCGTACAATTTTCTCTTAGCCTTCAAAAAGGTACGGATTTGTCGGAAGCTTGTTATCCTCAAATCACTGTTTTGTATAAAAGGTATCAAATTTATTTGTTTTTAATGATGTACAGCCACAACGGTAGGTGCTTATAATTTAAGAAATAATATATTTCGCTCAATGATATCACTTCAAAGAAATTAAATAGCGTATTCGTAGAAAACGATTTCAATAGCTTTGATATGAAAATCTATTCAAATTCATTACTTTCGAATATAGATTAAGGCGTAATGCCACTCTGGGATTTCGGAGAAGTGGTTTTTTGTTGTTTTTGCTTAATTGATTCCTTACAGCTCTAAAAATAAGGTAAAATAAGTTTTATCTTATTTTCCAAAACTTAATTAAGTGTTTTTCCTGTGAATAAGATTACAATATCTGTGCAGAGGTTGACGAGTGCTGCATTAGGACCGATTCTGCATTGTGACAAAAGCTTTAGGACCGATCCCTGACTGACATAACGCTGCAAAAAGATTAGGATTTCTTTAAAATCAGCCAGAAAGGTAGGAGAGGAGGAAAACGTTATCAGAGGTTGCCATTTTATTGTACGGTGCAGGCATTCAAGAATAAAGGTAAATGATTTTTGTCATCGAAAAATGCCAAGTAAAACTCAAAATTATTGTATCTCCCTTGAACTATTGTAGCGCCCTTGAGGTGATTTTTCACAAAAACGGCGCTATACAAATCATCCAATTATTATTATTATTATTATCTCAAAACTGTCAAGAAACATAACATTTGCAAATGTTGATCTATTTATTTGAATTTTTAACTGTTACGCACTTTATTTGAATTTTTGGAATTTATTTGAATTCTTAACTGTTACACACTTTATTTGAATATTTTGAATTTATTCGAATTTTCAACTGTTACGCACTTTATTTGAATTTTTTGAATTTATTTGAATTCTTAACTGTTACACACTTTATTTGAATATTTTGAATTTATTCGAATTTTTAACTGTTACGCACTTTATTTGAATTTTTTGAATTTATTTGAATTTTTTAACTGTTACACACTTTATTTGAATTATAACTGTAACACACTTCATTTGAATTGTTATGAATTTATGTGAATTTTTGACTGTTGTTTTTAACATAGTAAAATTATTTTGGGAAGCAGGTACAGATTTTATATTTCGTTTTAAACTTTTAAAATTTTTAATTTTGTTATCAGGAAATTTGGTAAAAAAATAGCTTTGTAAAAAAACTTACGTAATTTTAGTGAAAAGGGTTAACTACGTACTTATTTCTCGAGATAATCTTACGTAGAACTGAAAATCTTTCAGTTTTTTGATTTAGGTAAAAAAATGTACTAGAAATCTTTTCTGCCTCGGACTTCTTATCCGTGAGAAGAGGTTCCTTTTGGTGTGCTATGGCGCTGCTAATTTGTACGATGACAATGTTTTTCTTATGTACTAGAAGTTATATACAATAAAAACTTTTAATCAGATTTTGTATTCGATTTGTTATTATCAGCACTAAAAAAAAAAGCTGAAACTAGGCTGTTTTTTTAGGCGCTGGTAAGGGCGAGTGGTATTACGCCTAAATAAAAACACTTGTTTTAACAATATTAGCTTTCTCTTTGAAAAGTGATACGATATTAGATACATAAAAGATTCTTGGAAAATTAAGGAGTGTTTTATCGTTGATCAATGTCACAAGTTTTTCTTATTACTCTTCACTCCAGCCGGTGTTATTTTAGGTAAAAAATTCAACTATAAATATTGATTTCTATTCTGAGACGTTAAAAATATAAATCCACATTGTTGAATGCGTTTGCTTGTTTCAATTTGCTCTTTCCATTGTTGTGTGTAAGCCTCTTTCCTGTCTTTCCAATATTTTCTATTTTGAGTCTGGGTCTGCCAATCTAGCCTTCTGCTTTTTTTATAATCTCCGCTATATATTAGAAGCAGTCTTCCTGGTAGCTTCTTTAATATAGCATCTCTTTTCCGCGCCACCTAGATTATCCATTCACATTCTCTTTTGCTAATTTTAAGTCAACTGCGTAGGTCTCATAAATTACATTGGTAAGATTAGTCATGTTGACGTTCCAGCAGAGTTTAAAAAATATTATTTTCAAAATAGATTTTACACCATACATATTACTTTTTTTACGTATTTGAGATATTTTATTTAATATAAATACATATTAGTACAGATATTTCTTAAAAGCTAATTACAAAAAAAAAGTGTAAATTGATTTGACTAAAATTCAATAGATTATTTCTAATTTTGAAACTGTCAATGCATGGTGGAATTCCATATTAAAATGAATTTTTTGATTAAAAAACCTTTGTAACTTTTTTCCACTTATTTATTTTCGACCGGACTGGTTTCATCCTATAACGGGCATCGTCAGACTGGCACAATTAAAACTATATCTATGTCTATGGTATATATAGAATCGATGTCGGGAGTGAGTTCCCCTCCTTTCTAATATTGTTTTTATTTGTGACTTGAAATATGTTTTATTGCTGACCGTTAAAGCACATATAAGATACCAGGGTAAAATGTAACTGGGAATTTTATCGCAGACATCCGAGGCGAACTCTAAGAAGATATTACCCTGATGTGTACCTATTATAACATAATAGAATATTTTAAAGACCCAATAAAAATGTACATGGTAGTTTATGTAACTATATATTATTAATTGTTTTTGTGTTTAATTCGTAGAACTCCATTTATTTTATTTTTTTTTAATTTAATGTAAATCAAATATGAAAATGTTATTATTAAGCTCTGCAAGTTTTTTAGTTTTTATTATTGTGACAGCTGTTTCGGCGTTTAAGGCCATTTTCAAACTGTGGTTAATCCACATTGTGACGACTTATTTATATGATTTCATTTACTCCCACCCCATTATAATTTGGACGGGTTTAAAAAAATAATGATTTACCATCGGTAAAACCGATTTAGTTAGAAAACAATTAAAATTCTGAATTCTGTGAGGTTTTCACATTTATAATGTGTTTGCTCGTGTTCAACTGACATTTTTTTCTTAATTGATTTATTTAAATGTGTTGTATTGTTTTGATAATGTGAACATACTAAGAAGCGGTGAATATATAATTTTTCTGATGTAAGAGGAGTGTAAGGAGAATATATGACGCGAATGTGAATGGAACAAGAAATCGGGGATGATCGAGGAAGCCATTGCACGATCAAGTGAATCAAATACTCGAGTCGGGCCATGTAAGAAGTCGGAATAACAGAAGATAATCAGTCTACACAATTGAATATTCAAATACTTATTATTATTTTTCCTATCCCTATGTTTTGAGGCTGACTTTGTAGCTACTTATACGATTTCAAGCCACTCAAGTGTCTTGTACAGTAGCAATATTTAACGTAACGGTACAACGGGCTTATGGGCTTACCGCGACATATTTATCACCTACAAAAGCGAAAGGAGTAAAGATTTTAGACACGTTTTTTGTAGCTGATTTTAACAGGACTACTCACATTCGGGAAGTGAGAAGTATATGTTACTCCCCTTTTAAAGTAGGCGTTTTTCTCCATTTGAATAATCTTTGTTGTTTAGGATAGTAAATATTTCGATCACTCATAATAAACGTACTTTTTATCAGTCGGCACTTCAGTGAAAAATTAGTTTGAATTTGGGCAGAATAAAGTTTACCCCTCGCTTCCATTCTAGGGTTAATGCTGCACGTGCAATTACAAATTATGGAATTTGCTTGACAGTTCACTATAATAATATTATTTCATATTATTTGCACATAATATAATCTTTTATTTGTACATAATCTTTATTTATTTACCCGTAAGCCGAATAGAACATGAAAACATAATGTTGAAAAAATTTGCTTGGCTAAAGTCCGCGCAACAGATTAGTCTAGCTGAACAACGTATTCGGTTGAAATAAGACTTGTTCATGCGCTCTACTTCATAATACCACTTTTTATTAAATATCCAGTTCGTCAATAGGTATAAAAGATCAATGTCGATAGAAACGGAGTACGAAGGTAAAAGGCATCTGCCAATCACACTTATCGATAGGACATGGTTTTTACCTTATTCCTCTTTCTTCCCCTGTCATTCACTTATATTCCCCAATTACTGTAGGAGTACCATAGTCCTACTATCTCCTGGTAGCTAGGAATTTTGCGTAATCCTGTAATAAATTCAACGGTTCGTGGAGCCAGTGGAACTATAGCGTTCCAAATATAAGATAATTTTCTTTGACAGAAAGGTATTTGGGGAAAGAAACTATACTTAACACAGTTATTATAATAGAATCATTTCGATTCTGGATGGTGATTTATTACCATTTTACCTAAGAATGTTTTCCACTCCGGAACGACGTTATTTATAATGTAAGTACAAAAAACACAAATGATTTTCAAACATTTTCAATCTACCCTACTGGGTATTGAACCTGCGACCCCTTACTCCAGGTCCAAGGAGTTTACCGCTCTGTGAGAGCTGTTGTCTCACGGGTTTTTAAGATGTTGATCAACTCTAAAATGGGTAAATGTGTTTTATCTTCGTTGCTTTCTGTAAAGTATATCAAAATGACACGAAAAACATTTCAGACTGGCCCTTTTTAAGAAAGCTCTTACATCAACGTCCCAGAAAACTAATTAATCAGCTGTGTCTGAGGGAAACTTGATAAATAACTATATTATTTTATAAAACGTGACTGAATTTGATCATTAATTACTCACCAGATATACAGCGGCGAGCTGGTGAGTTCAATAACTTCCACTGAAACTCTAATGGAAAATTTAAAGGGATGTCAATTTTTGTGTTGAAATCCTAAACCATTCACTGATTACTGATGTAAAAAAAACATACGCTTTTACTATTTCCATCCCTAATAATAGTTAACAGGTAACAATATCAACAAACCTGTTTATCTGAAAGTATATTATAGCTATACACACGGTCAGTGGCTGAGCTGGCATCACATCTGGGTCCTACCCAGGCGTCGTGTATTCAATTCCTCTATTAGCTAAGTCCTCCGTGAAAACACAAACAACATTTTCCGCTTATTTTGATGGTAGAATTTGATTTTCAAATATTGGTGTGATTTTCATAAAAAAATAAATTAAGTAAAGTAAACGAATTAAATAAATAAATTAAATAAATCAAATAAATTAAATAAATTAAATAAATTAAATAAATTAAATAAATTAAATAAATTAAATAAATTAAATAAATTAAATAAATTAAATAAATTAAATAAATTAAATAAATTAAATAAATTAAATAAATTAAATAAATTAAATAAATTAAATAAATTAAATAAATTAAATAAATTAAATAAATTAAATAAATTAAATAAATTAAATAAATTAAATAAATTAAATAAATTAAATAAATTAAATAAATTAAATAAATTAAATAAATTAAATAAATTAAATAAATTAAATAAATTAAATAAATTAAATAAATTAAATAAATTAAATAAATTAAATAAATTAAATAAATTAAATAAATTAAATAAATTAAATAAATTAAATAAATTAAATAAATTAAATAAATTAAATAAATTAAATAAATTAATAAATTAAATAAATTAAATAAATTAAATAAATTAAATAAATTAAATAAATTAAATAAATTAAATAAATTAAATAAATTAAATAAATTAAATAAATTAAATAAATTAAATAAATTAAATAAATTAAATAAATTAAATAAATTAAATAAATCAAATAAATCAAATAAATTAAATAAATCAAATAAATCAAATCAAATAAATAAATAAATAAATAAATTAAATAAATTAAATAAATTAAATAAATTAAACAAATTAAACAAATTAAATTAATTAAATTAATTAAACAAATTAAACAAATTAAACAAATTAAACAAATTAAACAAATTAAACAAATTAAACAAATTAAATAAATTAAATAAATTAAATAAATAAATAAATTTTAAATGCAATTAAAATAATTAAATAAATTAAATAAATTAAATAAATTAAATAAATTAAATAAATTAAATAAATTAATAAATTAAATAAATTAAATAAATTAAATAAATTAAATAAATTATATAAATTAAATAAATAAACAAATTAAATAAATTAAATAAATTAAATAAATTAAATAAATTAATTAAGTAAATTAAATAAATTAAATAAATTAAATAAATTAAATAAATTAAATAAATTAAATAAATTAAATAAATTAAATAAATTAAATAAATTAAATAAATTAAATAAATTAAATAAATTAAATAAATTAAATAAATTAAATAAATTAAATAAATTAAATAAATTAAATAAATTAAATAAATTAAATAAATTAAATAAATTAAATGACTTTCGAGTATTTTCTCCCTCTTACAACTAACACAAGAACCAGTCGTTCAAGCGACCACTTCTCATGTGACAAATGTCAACCGTATACAAATATTGGGCACGCGTTTGGCATGTTTCTCGACTGCACCGGTGCCGAAGGGATCAAAGATGCTAGTTTCTCGGAGCATCTTCCGTACCAGTAGAACAAGGACAGCATTCTCACCCGATTTCGGTGCTCCAGTTTCCGCACAGAGTGGAGGGTTTTTTTCAGGTATTTTGGGGCTCCAGACCAGTGGTGGTTGCCAAATTCTATAGTGTGGCGCATTGAATACTGTTAGCAGTTGTGTACTATTGAAGTATCTGCGGGCCCTTAACAGTACGCCCAGCTTCTGAGAGGTCACTTAAGGTTACACCAAGCATATCAATGGAAGACATGTTGTAAAGCTTGCTACCGTTGAAGGAGACTAGATTGTCATTTCGATCCCTTTTAGACATAATCAGACAAGTTTGGGTTTTTGAAATATTGAACATTGACTTTACTCTATACCAAAAAAAAAAATTAAAGCCATATATCACACGTCGAAATGTGATATAAGTCATTAGAGGGGAGATAAAAATGTAACAACGGAAGATAGGTCAAGTGTTATCATTTAATAACGCATGAAAGGTTTTTATGTGTGAGATACAGATGGAAAAAAAACAACGGTTTGTTTTGGCATAGGTTAAAATTACGTATTTTAAAATTCAATATATGTATAACGCAAACTTAAATTTGTTGTTCTTTAACCCAAAGATCTTCGGGAATTGTTTGGGTAAACGTCGGTGTCAAGCTATCTAATAAAATAAACACGCACAGTCGCACATTTTAAACTGTTTTCCGGAGTGCTGCTCGCATGAGATAAAAAGGTAAATACATTTCACGCAAAAGTGGATACAATGGTACTTAGAATATATTCCATCGAGCTCAGCACGGTATCTTCCATTTGATGGAAGTTTTGTATGAAAATTTAGATTGAGTTTATACTGCCAAACTCTTTGACGCGCACAAGGCAACTTTGAAGTGAAAGCGCATGAAATGTGTGAATTACAAATATCTTACGGGTATTATTGTGCGCATATGGAAAATAACTGAAATTGCTTACTGTCCTGCCAACAAGAGCATGAATATGCCATCTTTTTAGAAAGTCGTACCTAAAAATTTTTTTTTACAAAGGTGATAGAATTCGCTATTTTTTCGAGATAATAAAATATTACTACTAAGAGCTAGTGGGATCGTGAACAAACTCCCTATTGGGCCATGATTATTTTGTTTTTTTTTTGCCTTTGTTCATATTTAGTTTCATTGATTATTATTCAAATGGGTGTGGGGAATGAGAGAGGAAAGAGAAAGTTTGGGAGTGACAAAGTATAACTGTAAAGGTGGGTCTCTCAAGAACAATTTTTCCTCTGGAATAATGAAGATCAAATTAACCCCTTTACATGACCTTTTACCACGATACAAGACACATCTTGCAATTACCATAATAGTAGTAAGAGATTTTAAGAAATTGTCAGGTTATTCGTAACCCGGGAATGTTTGTCTTTCTTAAAAAATGAATAAATATATTAATTACAATAAACTAAATGATAAAAATTGTTTTGTTTAAACCACCATTTTGATAAATAAATATCTAAATATATTAATAAATTATATACATTGCATCCCGATGAAGTAATCATTAGTTTTAAAAAACACATACATTCGTTTATTAAAAAAGTGGTTTAAACAGAATCACTTTATCATTTATTTTAAAATGATGCCACAGAGTGGAGTTGTATTTATTGAAAAAATTATAATAAATGAATAAGAATTATAATTTCTTCAAGCAATTGGTTATTCACTTATTATTAATAAATGAATTAAAAATATACTTTGCATTCACCACTTTATTAATATACACAGATATCTCAATATTTCAAATGCGATGCTTTCTTCATCAGGAATATATATAATACTAAATATTATAGTATTCCTGATGAAGAAAGCATCGCTTTCGAAATATGTGTACATTAATAAAGTGGTGAATACAAAGTACAGTTTTTAATTCATTTATTAATAAGAATTACTTTATTTAAACCACTGTTTTTAATATATTAATATCAACATGTTTCAGAAGCAAAGCTTCCCTCATAAGGATAAAAAAACACCAATATATAGGTATACTGTTTATCCTGATGAGGGGAGCTTTCCCTCTGAAACATGTAGATATTTATATATGTTATTAAAATCACTAGTTTCAACAATGTAATTCTTATTAATTTATTAATTATGACGCCACAGAGTGATTACTCATATTTTAAAGAAAAGAAAATAAGTAACTTAATTTCAGTCACCATTTTAATAATAAATATCAATATGTTTCCGAACCAATGCAATGGTGTCTTCATCAGGATATATTTTTTAATAATTTAATTTATTTCCACATTTGAAAAAGTAGTTTAGGGTTCAAAGATAAAAGGAACTTGTTACTAAATTATGTTATTTTATTTATTAATTCCGCTAAATCTCTTCACAACTGTAGTTTATGTTCACCACCAGCAAGTAATTAGTAGTAAACAAATCACTATAAAGACAGAACCATTTACTTTGTTATTGTTTTAGTCAAGCGATAACATCCCTACGTGAATAACAACTTACTTAATACGGTATGTAGCATGTTATTATTTGCCATAAGCCAGATACGGGCTTAGTATGCAAAGCCATGAATGTGTTCTTGAGGCTATCACTGTGATATAAGCAAATAGGAAGAGGCTACCAAAACAAACTCCAAAATTCAGGAGCAAAATGTAATTAAGTTTTAGCAATTTGCTATCAACGCTTGGAGTATTGCAGGAACTTGAATTTTCCTTACTTTCTCGTCTATATAGTTCAATACCATCACAGTTTATGGCAAACTATTCGTAATAATTGTAGACGTTGAGTAGAAACATGTGTCTGCTTAACGGTCTGCACCCAGAAATAAGCACTTTCCAGGTTGCCAACTCAAGAAATATTATGAATGATTTGTCTGTGAATTCTATATGGGTAATTAGTAAAATTTATAAGATTTCAAAAAACAGCAACACACAAACTGTTTTCTTTTCACTTCTAAGTGAATAGGTACTAGAATTTTATGTAAAACGTTCAAAATTGCTGTTTCTTAGAATTTAAGGATAACAGTTTGAAAATTTTTGTCGTTTGAAAACTTATACAGTTTCCAATAAAACGTGTAGAATTTACAGATAAATAATTTGTAGTATTGCTTGAGTTAGTAACCCAAAAATGATGTTTACGGATATTTTTTAAATTCTGGCCCGTAATTTGACACACTGTGAAATCAGTTGCATAAAGTTAGTTATTTGTTTAATTTACCTTCGTCCGCTGTCTTTATTTTGTTTATTTATTTGCTTAATTTGAGTAAGTTACGTAAATATACTTAATTACAGCGCCCTTGGGGTGATTTTTTACAAAACCAGCGCTATACAAATCATCCCATTATTAATATTATTATTATCAAGAGTACTTCGATCGAAAGCGATTATAGCTCGATTGAGTTCCTAATCAATCGTTTTTCCCAATGATGTATAATATTATAAAATTATTCCTGAAATTGGTGTAAGTAAAGAAGGGCGAAATAGTTTAATCGCTCTTCTGCATAATGTGTTAATATTTATTATTAGTTGTTATTCAGTTTTGGCCAAATTGCGACGATTTTAGATATTAGCTACACAATAATACAAGATGACTCATAAATATACAATTCGTATAATTTTAATAGATTCAATTTCAGAATACGTTTCGCATAAGGTTTTCTGGTCTGTATGTGAATGAATGTTAACAGCTATAATAAAAAAAATTGATCAAAATAAGTATTCAGTAATAGTTCTTTTCATACCTTTTGAAAGAAGTTAGAATGTATAATACTTTAATCTGGAATTGTACAGAAGAGTGTACGCAGTGAGCGTTCGTAACGAGTACACGCACCCGAGTATTTAATAAAGCCTTTAGAATGTGGAGCTTTTCTATGTTAGTGGGAGTGAATACGCGCGCCTACTGAGGCGGGACTCCCTCACAACACAAGCCAAGGCTCCCCGGAGCACATGAAATGCGACGGATGTAAGGTTGATGAAAGACATATCCGTCGCTCATACACTCACACCACTAACAACAAACCTATACTGTGAGACATAAAAATCAGGTTTGCTTCAGCGTATTCCAACCGGCTTTTGCGTAGCAGAACTATTCACACACATCTTCATGCGGTTATTTTATCAATCGGTGTGTGTGTGTGTGTGTGTTTTGTGTAGCGTGCTTCTTTGCCAACTAATACAGCATTGAACTTCACAGCTCTCGCAGTCGCGGAGTATTGGTAGACCGGTTATACAATCTACAGTTAACGCGGGAGCGCTGTCTGTGTGCGTGTGTGGAGAGAAACGGAGTAACCAAGACCTCCTCATAGGTTCTGCGCACCTGGTACTTCTAGCCCAAGAGAAAACGTAAAGGATTAAATGACGGTTGAGTGAAGAAATAATAATTAGATTCCTGAGGCGTACGCGCGGTAAAATCATGTATGACCGTATTACAAATGTGGAGATCCAAATAGAGAAAGATTGCAATTTTGATTGTAAGCATTATAAGAGGGAATCTTACATTTATTGGATATGTTAAGACTCAAAATAACAGAAGAATATGTATGAGACGATATGTGAATGAAGTAAATAAAGAGTGTCCCGAGAGAGAGTTCCCCCTGTGGGGAAATGGCCTGATGGTGAGTTAGTTAATTTATCCCACGACTTTGAACCTACTATTTAAATAAAATTAGGTTATTTTACTGCTTCAATTAAGGTAAAATCATTTCCACGACAGATATGTAATGGATTTGTGGCGTCATTATTAATATTTTAAATAAGAATTACTTTTTTTTATTTCAACGAATGATGTAAAATAACTTTTTTATTATTCTTGATTTAATCAAGAATAACTTTGTTTAAACCACTGTTTTTTAAATATAAATATCTCATGTTTCAGAAGAACATGTTCCCTCATCAGGATATACAATAGACTAAAAATAATGTATTGACAAATAATAAGGAAATAGAGAAATTACAAATACAAATTATTAATTGTTTTTGTGTTTAATTCGTAGAACTCCATTTCATTTTTTTTTAAATACAAATATAAACAAAAAAATAACAATAAGTGAGAGAGTAGGTAAGTAATTGAAAAAACTGAAAATTATTACAAAATAATAAATTTATTTTAAAAATTTTAAAATACATTATTTTATTATATATTCATTATTTGATTTCGAAACATATATATTTGATTATTAAATGGTGATAATTCCTAATCTTAATGTAAATCTTAAAAAGAAAAGAAATACAAATATTCCGGGTTACGAATAACCTGACAATATTTGAAAATCTCTTAATACCATCATAGTAAGCAAAAAATGTTGCCTGTTTCGTGATGGAGGACTTAGCCAGCCGAGGAATTGAACTCACGAAGCCTAGGTGCAACCCAGACTTGATGCCAACTAAGAATAATATACTAACTGCAATATCCAGTGTTTTCTAATATTGTGTCTTGTGCGTGCAAAATCATATCTTACCAAGCTACAACTTTTTAATAAAACGTGTTAATCTAGAGGTGACCTGCCAGGTAAGTATGTTTCCATGTATGTTTGTACATAATAAGATAAACCCTAGCAATAATATTTGTACAGCGCCCTTGAGGTGATTTTTCACATCATCCGATTATTATTATAGACCTGTTAGGAAATTGGTCAGTCTCCGGATAATCGAATCTTTGTATCACAGTTAGTAAAACACAAACAGATTTTAATGTAATTAATTATGTTTCCATTGCATAAATCTATCAGACCGGCAAAAAAAATTGTATTATCTTACTACTAGTAAAAATCTTACTACGGATATAATTTGTTAGTATAATTTCAAGATTACGAATGCAATGACCTCGTTGTTTTTATCCTTGTAAACAAATAAGTATTTGCGGCGCATTCTTCAGAACTACGCCACAAGGTGAATTGCACAGTCCGTACAAGAAAAAAAATACTGAAGCCGTTGAACTGTTCGAATGCCCATAAGCGATCAATAGTTTTTTCTGAAATAAATTGTTCTTGGAATGTTCGCTTTTTTATCTGATTCAATATATCTTGCAGTATATAATACTTCTCATATGACATATAAGCGAATTTATTTTTTCTGGTGGAATACGTAATGAAAATTACAGGCTGCAGTATAAGTAAGTATTACAAAGAGTTTTTCATTAAACGAAATAATAAGTTAACTAATCATTAAAATGTTCGAAAGGTAAAGAATAATGATTTTTCTGCATGAAAAGTACCATTGACTTTACTCTCAGCATTCAATTAAGTAATTGGCAGTAAATTACAATTCACCCCAGTTTAACACCCGTGTTCCGAAGAGGGGTAATACATATACCCCAAACGACAGTTTTGTGCGATATCTTATATAAGTCGTTTTTTTTTATACCATGTGCTTTTTAATTTAGATAATCCTAGAAAAAACTATTGGGTAATCAATCTGCATTAAAAAAGGATATCTCCCGTTGCTATTTTTAAATAAATCAGATAATATCTATCACATCTCCTCTACCCCGCCACTATGAATAGTAAAAGATGCGTTTGGATGGAAAGGGCTACAACAGTATTATATTAGAGTTATGCCCTCTTTCGTGCTATCCTTTTACCGTTTTACAATATTTGATGATTTACTATTTGCCCAAGATGGACGATCTCCGGATAAAACGGTAATTACCGAGTGAAAGGGCAAAATGAATATTAAGAGTCACGGTCACTTTGCAATCTTACGGGGGACCCTAGTGACCCCTCCGGATCGTATGTAATATTTTTATCTTCAGGTATGTAAAGGTTAAGCACAATTTTTTTTTCAACCGGACAATTGAAAAATATTGGTCCAAGATTATGGCGTTTTATCTTCATTTTTCTCCGTTAAATGGATATTTCAAAGCCATATAACCCAATAGATATATCATAGAAAGCTGAAACAGGTGGACAAAACTATTTTTTTCTTTTCATAACCCTAGAGCTCACTGTTCAAAAGTTTGCTGCTTCAGATGAAGAGATTTCTTCTTTATGGTTATGATATATAGATAGCCCCAAAAATGATGAAAAAGTTAAATGTTCCGTTACAATTTGTGCTACAACTTTTTTGACAAATAGTCATCATCATAAGAAAATCGTTTGGAAGGTTCCAACTTAAAATAAGAGGAAAAATCTCTATTGCCTCGCGAGGTGCGTGTTATGTTGATTTTTCTCCATTATTCAGAAACATAGACAACACGTACTGGAACACACATAGTTGCATGAAGAGTATTGATAATTAGCAATTCATTACATTATCAGAAGCAAATCTCAATTATACGAGTATATTATAAAATCTAAATTATATTATATTTCTTGAGTAAGATATTTGAAAAGCTTTATTAATCTGGTATACGAGTATACATAGTCTTAAATTGTTATTTAGATGACGGGTGATAAATTGAATTACTGTCAACAAGTAAAACAAGACACCATACTTTCTGATGCATATTTACACACATATCAAATGTTTACGTAGAAAACAGGCTTTGAAAACGTAATATTGAGACTCTGGCAAAGCCGGGAGGTATCAATGAGTACTATGTTATTGATATTATTATAATAATTGGATAATTTGTTTTATGAAAAAATCATCTCAAGGGCGCTGTACAAATATTACTTGCTTGTATTTATTTTACTATGCACAAACATACTTACCTGGCAGGTCACCTCTAGATTAAAACGTTATATTATAAAGTTTTAGCTTGGGAAGATATGATTATGCACGCACAAGACACAATATCAGAAACCACTGGATATTGCATGATATTGCAGTTAAATATATTATTATTATTTTTATAAACAATAATTATTAGCCAGAAACACTCATCCAAATTGAAAAAAACCTTTCCGAGCAAAGATAAATGTCGCCGACGGGACTCGAACCCGCATCCTTCTGATTGCCGGTCAGATGCTCTATCATGCTCCTTCATCTTTGCTCGGAAAGGTTTTTTTTTCAATTTGGATGAGTGTTTCTGGCTAATAATTATTGTTTATAAAAATAATAATTGTTACCATTTGCGATATGCACACAAATCTTGTCTTAAGTTTTTAAGAACTTTAGTTTATCAATTAATAAATATATTATTCTTATTTGTTATTGATATTATGTATATTTATTATCAGGTTCGTGGCTAAAGAAGAGATGGTATTTATTTTTAATAATAATGTTTTTTTCTTGGAATTTAGAACTTTAGAACAGTCTTTTAAAATGATCCAGATGTGTGAAATCATGAAAAATAGTACTTTTTAAATCAGAAATTTTTGTAATTTTTTTAATGAGTTTCTTTTTCAATAGATTTTTTACAAATTCTCGATTTTTATTAAACTAAACTGCAGGCTGCGTCTTTCATTTCAGTACGATATAAACTACTGTACAAATTTAATACGAACGTTCCAGTCAACGTCAACAAATTATGTCTGGTTCCATTCGCTTTAAAATGAAATGATAAGTGAAAGAAGGTTTTCCGAAATAAATACCATCTTTGAACAATACTATTAGTACAGTAGTAGGACAATAAAATAATATTTTCTTTTTGTAACAATGATTAACACCAAAACACAAAAACAAGTTTTTAAAAAGTTTATCAATTTTAATACATATTGTTTTAGTTTCTTAACTTACTTACATACATATTATATTATTTAATGAGATACATGCATATTATATTATTTAATGAGATACATACATATTATATTATTTAATGAGATACATGCATATTATATTATTTAATGAGATACATGCATATTATATTATTTAATGAGATACATACATATTATATTATTTAATGAGATACATGCATATTATATTATTTAATGAGATACATGCATATTATATTATTTAATGAGATACATGCATATTATATTATTTAATGAGATACATACATATTATATTATTTAATGAGATACATTTACTATTTAATGAGATACATACATATTATATTATTTAATGAGATACATACATATTATATTATTTAATGAGATACATACATATTATATTATTTAATGAGATACATGCATATTATATTATTTAATGAGATACATACCATATTATATTATTTAATGAGATACATGCATATTATATTATTTAATGAGATACATGCATATTATATTATTTAATGAGATACATGCATATTATATTATTTAATGAGATACATGCATATTATATTATTTAATGAGATACATGCATATTATATTATTTAATGAGATACATACATATTATATTATTTAATGAGATACATACATATTATATTATTTAATGAGATACATACATATTATTCTCATCTTATTTAATAATTATATTATAAATCATATTATTACTTAATATTACATATACAATCTGTATAAATATAATATTATTCCCATCTTATATATAATTATTCTTGTACATTTTACATTGTTATTTCTCTTACGCATTTTGAAATTGAACAGTTTAAAAAAAAAGTTTTTATTCGATTCACCGTTTTCAGGCTATTGGGAAAGAGATTGTATATACATATATACACCCTCATGGTCTAGGCTTCTTTTACCACTTTCAGTCTTGACTGTATTCGTGACAAATTATTATGTTGTTTTGTGTAGTATTCGAGTACTTGTGACGTTTTTTAAATGCTGTGTTCATGACTATACGTCAAGAGATTATATTTAATAGATTGATAGGCATATATTGAATTCGTAGAGGTTTATGATTTTAAGCATGTTAATTTTTTTAATATAGTATTTTGTATTGATATCTGCGTTATAACGAAGAATTTATTTATCATTATAACTTTGCTTCCTGCCGACTATTCTTGTTGAAGTATTATCAATTGATCAGTAATGTAAATACGATCACGTTTTACAGGACATTTTACTATTAGCTGTTTTTATTTAGCTGGTTTTCAAACAAACACAATTTTTATTCTTTTTTTATTGTTGACATTGTTAACCTTGAAAACTTAGGTAATGTTCAGTTATTTTGAGGTTCATGTCAATACCGTACAACTGTCTGGAATCAGTTGGAATACGGTGTTAATATGTTGTAAGATAAAAGGAGTGGGGAGGGGAAGTAGATCGGAAATAAGATGGCGAGAAACTACTTGCTATTCAGATCTGGACGGCAAACACGGTCAATGTCAGTTCTAGCAACTTTTCTATTATGAATGGTATTCTTTCACCAGGGCGACACTGAACGAATCTATCACTTAGCTTTGTTTTATTTTCTTATGAAGTATATAGGCATCTTTGTTATAGCATCGTCTTCTATAACTGAAGAGATTTAATGGGGCTTTTTTTCTACGAGGTATCCGGTTTTTATAAAATATCTTTCAAAAATAGGTCCATTGAAGTGTTTCTGACAGATTAATTTAAATTCTGAATAGAGAATTTTTCAAAGAGATTTCGGGAAGTAAAGAAAAAAGTAATAAAGATGATTTTTTTCAAAAGGATTCCATTTTCAAATCCGAATAGAACATCTTAAACATTAATCGTGACAATACAATGGAAGAGGCGTCTAAAAAAAGTGTTACCTTGGCATTTAATTTGGTGTTCAAATGGCAACTTGTTTAAAACACCGCACGGAAGATGATCGAAGTGAATACAACATCCAACGCGTTTTTGTTCTACCTTTACTGTGGACCTCTGAAGGTCGTCTGTATAACCCAAATTATGATTGTTACGTGTGAAACGGATACTTCGATGGCTAACCACGGCAATGAGAATATTTATATAGGACAACTAGTTTCATAAATCTTATCACCTAATACTGGAGTTTGTTACGATTATTTAGCAGTAAAAAATCATATAAAAAACCGCTCAGAAAGTGAGTTAATATATGAAGCACCAAAATGGTTGTTAAGCTTAGGTAATATGTACATATAACAACAACATAAATTCCCACTTAAATCCAATAAAATGAGACAAATTACCAAGTGGCAGATTTAAAAAAAATGCATATCGTCGTGTCGTGAAAAAAACATTATTTTACGAAATACATATATTTGCTTACATACATACTGAAATATTCCTTAAGTGTTATTCGGATGACGGCGAAACATCCATATTACATCATAAGTAATTTAAACCACATCCGCCATCGGACTCCTTGCTCGATAGCAACCTAAAACATTCCGTTTTTTCTTCGAATATAAACACGAATATGGTATAAGAACATGAACAATATCATCACCATCACCACGGTGCTACATCCCAGGATGGGATTTGACTTTCTTCACAAATGCTCTCCACTGGCTGCAGTCCCTCGCCATTCGCATCCAATTCTTGGTCCTTTCGTTCTACTCCAATTCTCCTCCACGTAGTCTTTTCACCTTTTCCCCGACCTGCCGCTGGGTCTCATCTGCTGGGTAATAATACATAAATAAAAAAAGACAGATTTCCTTCAGCTGTTCAACCATGTCATTTTATATCAACTTACTGTCCATATTCACAAGTAATGTTATTTAACGAGGAGTAATAAAATGAAAAATGAAGCAAATGTCAAATTAACGTTTGTCGATCACAAGCGCGAAATGGAAAAGTTCAACATTTTTTAAAAGCTCAAATAGAATATTATTTCTATCTGCGAATTTTTAGCGAAATCTGTAAATATGTAAATACCAGTTTTCGTTTAAATTTTAATGCCTTTTAGTCTGTTTTTTCAGTATATCTATGGCAATTTATGTGGAGTCTAACCCTGGAATGGAAGTATTCTTCCTTAGCCCATTTATGGAGGCGAGGAGTATATTTTACTCCCATTCTAATTTAGGCGTTTTTGTCCTTTCTTTGATTAATCTTTTTCCTTTAGGGTAATAAATATTGCGATCACTCGTGATAAACATATTTCTTGCTTAAATTGATAAAAAAATTGTATAACTCACTCGTTTATTGTGTCTGAGAAGCGATCAGTAAATTTCATACCATATAATGGAGACGTAAAATTTCCCCAGGGAAAAAGTATTAATTTATTTTTTATATTTTCTTATGAAGCGGTAACTTGGTGATGTGACATTATAATTTTAAAAATAAAACAATAACTTTGTTTACATCACTTTTATTTGTTATATACTTTTGCCAACCGGGTTTCGCTACTACCGTAGCTTTGTCAGGGCAGTATAATACTAAACTATGAACTAAGATACACTTGTGTTATGGATTGATAAAAGCGGGCGAGTGGAGGGCCGAGGGTGGGAGATCAGCAGATACTTGGCAGGGAAGGGCGTGAACTTTGTTTAATGGGAATAATTTAAGAATTGTACTTTTATTTAAATTTATTTGGTTGTTAATGAGTCTAGTATTAGTGTTTTTGGTTTTTCTTATTTCTAACACTTCTAAATTATCTAGTCGAATGCCTGTTCCATTTTTGTGCAGTAAACTAGTGCCTTTATTTTTATTGAATGTGTGGTCTGTTTCTAAAAGGTGATAGGCAAATTCAGAAAATCCATTATTATTGAGACATCTTAGGTGTTCTTTTACCCGGATATTAACATTACGAGACGTTTTGCCTACATAAAACGCCTGGCAGTCGTTGCATTGAAGTGAATAAATGCCCGAGTGGCCTAAACTGTCTTCTTTATCTTTACCATTAATTACAAAATTTACTTATATTATTATCTACTATGAAGACAAACGCATTGCTGAGGAAATAATACAAGGAAAGCATATCTTGAACTTATCGGTACTACGTTGAAAAATTACAAACCAGTTGGACAGAATAAGTGTTGTTCCTCACTTCCGTTCCAGGGTTAAAGTTATTTTCCTGCAAGAAAAACACCCGTGAGGTGATTTTTCACAAAGGTAGCGTAATAAAATTTTGTAATAAATTTTTTATTTTTCAGCATGCTTGTTTTTCCCAAGTTTCAATGTTTTGTCATAAAAAATGATTGTTCGGAATTGTAAAATAAATTAATGCCACGTCGGTCATTTAAACTTTTTTAATTGAAAGAAAATGTGAGACTTTGAAAAAAAAACTTTGTTCATAGATAACTCGTTATAGAGTTTACCCCAATTGCTCGAGGGTAAAAATTACAAGCTCATCAAAATTTCCGCAAGTTTAAACCGAGCAAATTAAATACCTACTAAGTCAGAGTATTTTTTGATTTCTGACATTTAACGGAAATTATGAGATGTCGCATGAGAAGATAGTAGACATTTAATTATTAGACAAGTTAAATTCAATATTAATAATTATTACATCATTATTTCCTGGAACAGAGAACACAAATGCATTACTACAATATGGTAAATATAATTACCTACATAATCTACGTATCCTTGTGTTACAAGTTACAAGACACTTCCGACACGCAAGGTTATATGCCAAGCACTCAGAAATACCCGGGTTGCATAACGTGAGACGTATGAATGACCACCACAAGGATCTGTCCCACTTGGAATTCAGAGTCTGTCTGTGTTGATTGTAATCTGTGCTGAGAGAACGAAGAAAGACCCGACACTTTCACTTTGGTTAAACCGGATCTACCACCACTCGATCGCGTCCGTGATTCTTTGAACATATTTCAAGTCAGTCAAGCAGTAAGTAATCGAGATAATATGGAGGCATAACGTGTTGAGTTTCTAAAGAATTTGAACGTTAAATGAAAGGCAGGATTGTTTATGCTTCTTCGTTCTCCTGTCGAGCAGTTGAAAAGTGAATTCGTAACAATGAAAATCTGAGGTGAAATGAATATTGTTAGTTTCGTCTTACTAGCTTTCTTATAATATATTTCCAAGCGGATCGCGAACCACTAATATCTTGCTTAGCTATTGATTGTGAAGAAAAATATAAATGATTTTAGCTGATTTATAAATTAAATACATTTAATGACATTAATACACTTACTAAAGACTTCAACTGGTCGAAGGCAATGGAATTATGGCCTCCATTTGAGTTCAATTCATCATTTGAGAAATATTGCAAATTGTAAAACAGAAAAAAATGGTGAAAAGGAAAATTTGCTGTATAGATATTATATCAATAAAATGGAATAACATCCAAATAAACCTCGGTAATTTTTTGTTTTATTTTAACGTGTAGCCTCTGGAGCTGGAATATACCGCTTTACCATGAAGTTATAAAAAAATAATAATTTTCTATGTTTCACTGTACGATAACATGATCAGCAAATTGTGAATCTGAAAAAGTCTCATATATTCTCCCACGATTTAAAAAAAACCACGGATCAAATTTTTTACATTTAATTTTATTTCTTTTAAATACATATTTTTTCATTTAGATAATAAAATTTTACAAAGCTAATAAGAGAATTTGTAATGTTTTTCTTAGTCCTCCTCACTAGGGGTTCCTGTGCTGAGGCGGACTAGGTTTTATTTAAAATCTGATTGTTTTTAAGTTACGAAGTTCCTTTCAAGATGCTGGACAACGCTGTTTCTTTGATTTCTTTCAGCCAGGTTTTGATTTGATCTTTGAAATCATTCGCCTTTTTTATGTTTTTTTTTTATGGCTGGGGAAAGTGAATTACATAGCTTAGTGGAGAAATATTTATAATTCCTTTGTCCAAAAGCATTTTTAAATTTAGGAATATTCATAATGTCTTCTTGTTTGTTGAAAATTAAGTTTCTTCGGTTTTTTGAACTTTTGAAATGTTTGATTAAAACATTCTTAGCATACTCGTATATATTTTGGATGTTAGGTACTGCAAAAGACTGCATTTATTTCCTTTTCACCAAATTATTTCAAATGGAGTTGACTTGAATCGAGTTTACGTCCGATTTGAATCTTAGCTTTGAACTCAATGGACATTGAACATAATGAAGGAGAGTCATCGTTTTTTAATATGTTTAGTTCGTTTTCTCGATAAATCTCGACGTTTTCCGGCAACACAGATACGAATCAAGAATGAGAAACTCACTTGGGCCC
>JAHDVE020007260.1:0-37220 GCA_022606495.2 Halesus radiatus | reverse complement strand
TGGTTTTATAATTTCCACGTATTAATTTGTATTAGCGATTATTAATTTAATTACCAAAATAGTTATTACAAACTTATGACGGTGTCGCTAATTCGATAAATTTGTACCCACCTTAACTGTCTCAACTATAATTATAATACCATTATATGAAGAGCACGTTACTATAGTCATTGTCATTAGTTATTTCTAATTTTTAAACTCTCAATTCATGGTGGAATTCCTTTTTAATATGGTTAATTACCTTCTGGGAGACGGATTACGTTGTGTTTGTTGACAGAATCTATGTTTTTTTATTCGTCTTCCAAATCAACGTTATTTTTAATTTCTATTCGTTTGTATATTGTTTATTTATTTAAATTAAATTTTCGGTTATCAGCTACCTCACTTTATATCATTTATTTCGCTCGACTAGTTAGAGCCTACCTGGTTTATTCTCTATCTTTACAGACCGTAGATAGAATAATGGAAAAGCGATTTCACTGAAAGTATTATTTCAGATAACGGTTACTGACATGAACCCTCTTTGTTTTCCGAAGAAAACCGTTTATCATGTTTTGTATTATAATTTAAAGTTTAACCGTTGGTTGTATTGTCCGCATTTCGTGTAATTTTTCCATTGTTCCATTCGTGCTTTTATTTGAATTGCATACAACAATTTGATTTTCTTTTGCATAATTTAATTTTAATTTTAATTTTTACTTCTATGAATGACCTCAACATATATTTTACAATGGTGTAATCCCCCGTAATGCTTATATTTTAAAACTGAATCATTCAACCCTAAAATTTATAAAAAACAGATTCTGTAGCCATATCTATGATCGATACCCACTATGGGATTAAAACTGTATCCTTTCGATTGCTAATCGCAAGTTCTACCCTTTTGGCCTATCTACCTCACACAATAAATCCCGGTTTTAATTGGGATTTAACGTTTCGGAGCGAAATTTGGTTGACCTTGTATTATTGAAAGCTTTTCTTTTTTCAAAAACGTCGATTACTTTGGGATGCTTCTTAGAATTATTTCAACAGTTTCAGTACTAAAGTCTATTTCAAGAATTATGACGGACCACTTATTTCCTTACCTACTAATTTAGCTATCCGTTTTCTTTATAAAAGTTTGGTACCACAGCTTCTTGGGTTAATAACATTCTAAATATCTATGTTGTATTAATGGAAAAAATCCTGTACAATGTTGGTTGGGCTTATAAGAATTTACTATTTCTTATAGCTCATCTAGAATATTGTATAATTTTAATATTATATGATATATACACATATGGCCATTCTTTACAACTTTTCGATTGATTATTCTGAAGCACCGATCAGCTAAGTGTTTTCTCGAGCAACACTCTGTTTCTCTGTTTCCAAACATTTTTTTATCGTTAATCATCCTAAGAGTATTCCCACTTTCATCTATATATTTATAAAAATGAATGTTTGTCTGTCTGTTCTCGATTTTCTCGAAAATTACTCGACCGGTTTCGCTGAAATTAGCCCAGTTTGTCTTATTAGGTTTAGAGTTTTTTTAAAGAAATCCAATATGTAAAACTGTTGCTATAACGTTTTTAAACTATTATAAAAACATTGAACCCGCCATGTTTTATTTTGGTTAGCCCATAGATATACCATTCTGATTAGCCACAGATTAAATATTCATAAAAGGTTTGGTTATTTGTTTAGATATAGTAATAGTCGTCACATCCAATATGTATCCAACAGTTGCTATAACGTTTCTTTGTTTAGAGATACTAGATCGCTGTCAAATCAATTATGGTACCCAAGCAATAAGAAAGAATTCACAACTTCATAACTTTAACCAAAAAAAAAATCCCTAGCAAGGCCGGGAATACATCATCTAGAAGATGATAAAATGACATCAAAATAAAACCTTTCATTGTATTTATTATGAATTCACGTATTTTTTTATTGTGGTACTGTAATATATTATTTTCGTATATTTGACGTTTCTCCCCCTTATAAACAAGCAAATACGTAGCTTATAATAAGTAGAATAAATTATGTTATCTTAAATTTTATTTAAAACGATGTTAAATAATTCTTGAGGATTAGTCAACTAACCAAAAGACGTTTGACATATCGCTGACATTATTTCACTCTGTTGACACTTTTTATAACTACTCCTTTGTTGAGTGGAACTTTAATCCAGTCCAGTAAATTTGATCGTTACTCGATCGAGAGTTGCGTTGGAAAGAGCGTAGCGGCAACATTTCGGCTCAACAATTGCTCAGTAGGATTGGGAACAACGGCCGTTAGATATATACATTTTTTGTTTATCTTTCGACCGCCGCCTGTGCCAGTGATATCTTGTGTTATTACTTATTGCATACACAGAAATAATACATAAAATAAATTGAAAATTAAAAAAATTACTTTATTTCCATATTTTACAAATGTATACTAAAAGAGTTTTCCTAGAATGAATACTTGCATTAACTTCCGTTACTAAAATAATTACAAACAAAAACTTTCACCACGAACATATTGTTTAATGGATTACCCAAATGATTTTTCTCTTTTTTTGTTTTTGTTATTCGTTTGGTCTCCGTCATCACCTGTTTCTAAATTGAACTCTCCCATTACTCAAGCGGACCTGCTGGCATCTATTTCCATCCTCTCTTTATTCTTTTGAATTCGTTGGACTTCCGCATAGCGGTGCCGCTTGGCTAAAATATGAAAATTCTGCCAGTTCGGCGATTCAGGCCATCTTAATATAATCACGAACCTGCTTTTACATTTCTGCAAAGTGTTTATTATTTTATGATTCAATCAGTTCAGATGGAAGAATGATGACGATGGGGCTTCGATTCTCGTCGAAGTGCGATAATATATTAACACACGTTAAGGTTAAGTTTTAAACCTCTTAAATGTTTATTGAAGCGATTTCAGATTGATCTAACATTATTAGCTGAATACGTGAATTTTCTTTGTTATGAATTAACCACAGATTGGTAATTATCATTGGGTGCACTGAAAACTAATATCATGGGAAGAAAGGGTATCACGTTTGTGGCAAAATCAAACAAAAATCCGATGGTGATAACTGATAACTATCGCATTCGATTAATTTCGTTGTTTTTTTCTTTTCTCTCTTATTCATGGTATTCTTCGCGAGTATTGAATTTATAGCATTGTATTTCTCATACTTACCTTCTGGAATAGATTTTGATTATTATTTACAGAAATAACAAAACACAAAAAGTTTATCATCCCTCGATGTGTTCATACAATCTACTTTCATAGAAGCGTCGTATGACAAATGTCTGAAATCACATCGCCACCTTAAAATCCGCAATTCAATTTTACAGGACGAACAAAATACTATTTATTTTTAAACTATTATGAAAGTTTAAAATGTTGATACACGCTTTGGAACTACTTTATGCACATAAAAATGTATGCAGTAATTATTTCGTATTCTTCTAAAATACAAATATATTATGTAGTACAATTGTGGTTTGTTTTTTTTTTAAGTGAAGACTTCTGAAATCAATGTTATGAATCGACAACAAATCGAAAGTGCAGCTTTGCTACCCTAACATGAATATTTTTTCGAACGAATAACATTTTATAATTTCTTATTCATTATTTGTATTTCTTTGTCATTTCTTTTACTTTTTGTAAACTTATAAATTGCTATCGTATAGATGTAAGGTTTTCGTACTAATATTTAATTTAAATGATGCTAAAAGGTGGTATTCAAAAAGCATCAGTTTGTGAACCAATGTACTTAAGTATGTTAGTATTAAAGATAACGATATAAATTTTTTTTTTTTAAATTATTTAATGTGATATTATCATTTCGTGTGTTTTCTTAAAATTTAATTATGTTTTTTGTCCACCCAGCCCTAATGAAATGGAATCAATTAATTATAAATATATATATATTTTTTAAATGTATTTATTTAATCCCATCGAACGTTAATTATATCGTATTATCGCCATCCCACATCAAATGGATGTTTGTTTATTACTATTTATTATTTACGTTGCATCCATCCATTACGCGATCTGTCAAAGGAAAACCGATTAATTAAATTTTTGGTAATCATCTGTCAGACTCCCGTTGGACCAAAAATATTTCCGTCAACTAACACACATACACATTCAAATTGTGCCATACATACACACGTGAGTTATTAATAATATCATATCTTTCGACTGCGCGTAGACTAATATAAGTCTTTTCATAAATAATCTCTGGGGGATGTTCAAGTCGTAAAACTAAATGAGAATTCCTGCGTTTTTTATTCGTAAAATTCATGAATCTTTTAACCTACTTTGTTATCACTATGGTTAGTGATCGTGATACATCTGGATACTGAAATTATTCCAATATTTTTGTCTCTTCTGTCCTCATCCACCTTGGAGCTGAGAATAAATTGTCAATATAATGAAATCAATTGATAAAATCAACTGATATTGCCAATCATTTCAGGAATGGCGAATCTATGATACGTTTTTTTGTCATATGCAAGCGAATTTTGTATGATAAATAATATAATACTTCTATTAATGTTTACTACGAATCGGTTTACATTATGAAAACCAAAAATATGCTTCGGATAAATTGAAAGATTCTCTAGATTGGAATTAAAATAAAGTTATTAATTGTGTTATTAAAAATATACTCGTAAGCATACGCTACTATATATTTTTTTTCCGTTAGAAACTTATGAACGCATATTAATTAGAAACAATTTTTTTTAAATACTGATTTTTAGCTAAGATTATTTGTGACAATTTCCCCCTTCGTTAACTTTCTTCTTTCTTACAAAATTTCACAAAATAAATCAAAAATGCTTTATGCGCTAACATCAAACATTTCTAGACCGTTTGCCAAGCTATTTTTTTTTGCATATTACCTATATTCCGGGTGACATAAGACACAGCTTGTAGCCATATTTTTGGCTAGTATATTCCTCTTAATAAGCTGGTCTAATTTTTCGTCGTTCACATGAGCCGATCATTGCGGACCTTTCGTCTGCTATTGCGTACAGGGAATGTCGATCGCTCAGCTCATCAGATGTGTGCAAGCAGAATGCAAGAGCAAACGCCAGTTTGCCCGTATGTATGTATAGACTGGCATAAACTACGAAGAATGAATTATAACAATTTTTTTTTTTACAAATGTGAGCTAGAGTAGGTATTATGTCCCAGTTTTTTTTTGTTGTAATTTGTATTGGAAGCGTCCATAACACGTGAATATTAGACTATTGACCAAATTTCTTAACATGAAGAAATCGGTTCGCCTTTCCTGTTGCAAGTTCACAGGATTAAAGCGATGACCAAACATATAGGTTCATGGTATTCTTCTTTGTTCATCCTTGAATTAATAAGAAACCCCGTTTTTCTCGGCAAAAATTTGTATTTTGCTTCTCGAGCTTTTCTTCTCCTTTCTTATCTTGCCTTTTCCGTATTTCCCTTATGTAGGTATTATTATCTCCCTTTTCGTTTTCTTCTTCTCCTTATATTTTTCGTTTCTCAAATCTTCTCTCCCAAGCAAAGCAGCCATCTTCTCCGGAAACGATAAATACGTTTATTTATTTATGCTCAAAAGCTGTAAAAGCTCCGAATAAGCAGATTAGAAAACGGGTATTACGACTTGAAACCCACTCACCGCGCGAATTCCGCGCATCCAAATATAGCCCCTAATGTCCGGCTAAACTTAGCACCGCCTCCGCCGGGCTTGCATTCCCCGATGTACCTTCCATTGCATCACATTCGGGGAACAACTAATTCAAAGGGAAAAGCTATTTTCGGATGCCGGTGATGTGGCATTTGTGTCAGTTTGGTGTGGCAATGCAAAGCCATTGCTTTTGACAGATCGTCAGTTTGTTCGATAGGAATTCGATATTTCGCTCACGCTTCGGATTATTTTGACTGATGTAAGTGATCCATGATCATCACGTTTTTAACTGTCCTATGTTATTTGGATAAACGCTGAAAACTTTTGAGGTCGTATTTATTATTTTTTTATATTAAATATGGTGCCACAAAGTACTTTTGCATTTTGTGAATAAGTTAATAATTTCTGTTTATTCTTTGTCTGTCTTGAAATGTATAATGAAAAAGTTCCTTATAAATTCACTTATTCGTAGTATTATAACGATTGAAAAACTGGGTTCTAGTTACGTTTTTAAGACCGGACCGGTTTCATCCTACTATGCGTGTCTTCAAATTGGGTCAGTCTGTTTATTAATCATAATTTCCGTTTTTGCTGACAGATCAGGTCACGAAACGTAAATATAACATTTTGTAACTACTTTTTTTTCGAATCTAAATATCAATAATATTCGATCTCTCGCCAGGATAATACTACGAGATCATCCTCCATCATGGAACAAGATGCAAATAGCCAATATTTACGCTAGATACCTTTAAATATGTTAAATACGTTACATTTTTTAAATATGTTACCTAAATGTTACTTAAATATGTTACCTGCCAAAATTTAAAAAATGTACAAATGTACCTGGAACCGAATATGTTGAAGATTTTGCTTGCTGAAAGAAGTTACTTCTATTAGACTATCTCTAATAGAAACAATTTATATTTGCATATACAAGTATTTTTCTACATTACGTTATATCTTTTTAGGTTGTACCTCTTGTATATGTTAAAAACAAAATAAAAGAATCACGTCTTAGACTTCTTGGTGGATATTCGAAATGTTTTAATTTTGTAATTTTTTGTTTTAATATTATTATTATTGTTACCGTATCAACCATTTTACAGCGCGTTATTATGATTTGCTCCTGTCGAATTTACAGTTTTATTTTGTAAATATGTATATATCCAACCGTAATGTGTAATATAATTGTTGTATAAAGTTTTTTCCCTACCTGTTTAAGTGTGAATAGTTCTTCGACCAGTTAAACGGCGTTCAAAAGGAATTGCCTGTGATCACGCGGTTTTGGATGCGCGCGCACCCTAACATTTTTTTTCAAAGCCGTGTTTTGTTTTTTCAAATTTTTCTTCTTCTGCAATGACAATAATTTAATTAATATTGTGTGTTCGAGTCTTTATTGTAATTAAGTGTATATATTAAATATTTTCAAAGTGGAAGCCAAAGTATTGGCTGACCTTGCTCGTTTATTGCCCAGATAGAAATAAAAATATCTTTTGAACATGAAGGGACGAGCCAGCTCCGCCCAGGGTGGTTTAAATCGTCCTCTCAGTGCTAGATTCCCCACAAAAGGGTAGGAAGCCCGACATTATTCTCCACCCCCAAATCCTCGAGGTCTGAATCCACCACCCAAAAGCTATCCGCACCAAGGTCAGCCACTCCGTCAACGTCGAGGGCCAACTCCGATCTTTTCCCCCCCTCTAACGGAAACCCACACCAACTCCAAGAAGAGGAAAGTGACCCCATCATCTCCGACACAAACGGTTACCCCAACCCAAAACCGGTTTTAAGTTCTCGGCGTCCCCAACGACACCACCTCCTCACCCGAGAAATCCACCACGCCCCCACAGGAAATGGAGACATCTCCTACTTTGCCCCCGAGACCCGCCCACATTCTTCCAATAATTATAAAAAAGGAAAATTGGACCGCTCTGTGCACAAAACTTACGACCTTAGTTATAATCAGAGAATCAAAATCAATTCCTGACGGAGTTGTTCTCCACACCGGAGATACGAACAGTTTTAGACTGGCCTCCGCATGCTCGAGGAAGCAAATACCGGCTTCCACACTTTTTCCGCTTGCAGAAGAAAAATTTGACAAAAGCCATCCTACGAGGAATCACCACCAACATCCCTATGGAGGAAATCATAGACGAATTGAAGGCTTGAAGTTCCCGGTGACTAGCCTCAACCGCATCCGCTGCAGTCCAAATCGTCGACCGGCCCCATTGGTGCTAGTCCAATTAGAACACGGTGAAGCTGGATGAGAGATCTTCCAGCTCACCCATTTGTTCCACCTAAAATTAAGTGTGGAACACTTGAAGAAAAAAACTTCCAAGTGCAGGCGCTCATCCCGCTAATTATAAAGACTGTCCAATGAAACCAAAACCTACTTCCCCACAACAACTAGAGGTAAGAGGTGCAATCTTCAACTCCCGAAATACCACCGCTCCCCTCTCCTACTCGGGGGCAAGCAGATTCCTGTGCTCCTGTCATTCCTCCTACATCCACGCCCCCACCCTCAGCTTCTTTCAATATTTTTGATTTTATAAAAAAAATGTGGAAAGTCGGTGACCTCATCGCCGACTTAATTTCGAAATTCAAAATTGCCTTTACCCCCTCGGACTACATGTTCGTCTTATTTTCTGCATCCCCCCAGATCATTTATTTATTCACTTTCAATGGCTAAATCTATTAATCCATCCCTGCTACGCATCGCATTCTGGAATGCAAGAGGTCTTTCACAAAATATTCACGAACTCTGAATTTTCACTAATACGCATGCTCGTACACTAGACATCATTCTTGTAAATGAAACTCACCTAAATGCATCATCATCGCCAATATCTCTACGAGTATATCCTTTACAGAAATGACCGTTTAAAAGTACGCGTATGTGGCCCTGCAATTTACATTAAAGCGAAAATCACACACATACACAATAAAACATATAATAGATTTAATCAAAACATTTTACTACAAATTACAATCTAACTCTAATCCTTCCATCTTCAACCTCGGCCGCTGGACCCCCAACACCGACCCCCTCCGTCTCCGCCCGAATTCTATCGTATACCCTTCACATTACCTTAGTGAGCGGGTTTAAATATAAGATTGCTATCAGCAAGTCCCTCTAGCACATAAAACACAGTTTACAATTCTTCGAAATAAAAATAAATAAAAGCCCTACAGTAGCAATAGGCAGCCCGCTTCCTGGTAGAGAAGATTATCTCCACATGTATGCACCTCTAACCACAGTTGACACAGGAAGAGGGAGAAATGTTCTCTGGCACTGTACAAAAAAAATTTGCAATACCCTATATAATATTATTATTATTTTATAGGTTTAATCTACTTTAACACTATAAACTAACAAAAATACTTTTTTTTTTCAATGTGAAAACCATCCGTTGACATACGAGTACTACTAAAAATATTTATATCATTACCATGAGGTTTACCATAAGCTTCAATAAGTTATTGCAAAATTGAACACTAAAAAGCAGCTTATCGTTACTTTTATTCCTTTTCTATATTTGTTTTTTTTTGTTTGTTTTGTAACATTCATGTTAAATAAAATGGTTTAAATAATAAAACAAATTATAAAAAAATAACCTTTTAGATTCACGATTTATCGGTCAAGATTTTATCAATGTGAAATTAGATCGCCCTAGAAACCGAAACAAATAAAATACCGAAAAAAAATCTGAAATAAGCACGCTACTCATTTGGCCTACTGCGGAAACAATTGCTTAGCTATTGGATCGGTGATCTCATTGCTGTGTTAGTCACCCTGCTGCCCCTATTACATCACCGAATACCTCCCTAATGGGGGCGGATTGAAGGGGTGGATGGAGCGGGCTTTATTTATACCCTCCACCCCACGTGCAATTATGACACAATCAGAATTCTACCGATCGGCACATTCCTGAGGTATGTGTCGGCCACGTGATCGTGTCGGAAAATGTTTTCTCCTAGACAGGGGCTACTGATAAATTTTATTTTTGCTTGAGGGTTTAGAAATTAGTTATGAATGGTTTGGAGTAAAGTTTTGAGGTTGTGATGTGTTAGCACTACCTAGTCATTTTCTTCTTATTTTGAATGTCAAGTTTGTGATATTTCAAGAAGTACCCAAATTCTGCTTTAAGGACCTACCTGCTTTTTTATTATTATTTCATCTTTAGTGTAAAGTGTTGAGGTTGTGTTGTGACCCCTACCCTACCATTACACCTGCCCCTACCCAATAATTTTCCTCTTATTTTTAATGTTAAGCGTGCAAAATTTCATCAAGACTACCGAAATTCTACTTTAAGGGGTGGGAAAATGGGCTGGGGGTAGTTTATCAAAATCTAATGTAGACAATGACCTTCCTCTTGTTTTGAAGGTCAAGTGTGCCAAATTTCATCAAAACAAACAAACGCCGCCCCCCCATGACATTCTACTTTATATAATAGAAGAAGATTGTTGTAGCGAAGATTTTTTTTCTTTAGTTTTATTTTTACTTGGGTTTATATATTTAGGTTATGTTTGTATGATATTACGTCACTACCCTGCTTTGGCCTAGTTTAAACACCTTTCAAATTTTTTAAAAATTTCTTTGTGGTCAATAAAAAAATATTAAACAACATAATGATGTCTTCTCTTCGATATTTTCATTGTTAAATTATGTTTGGCAACCTCCATAGTTCATGATGCAAATGCCGTAGCAAGCTGAAAATACTTGAGCTGAGCTGTAAATCTCTGACAGAATTTTTTTATTTTTGATGTCGACTGATGCACTTTTTACCTTTTTTCATTTTATTTGTGTGTTATTTAACGAATTAAATTGTTTTATTTATTTTTACATATTTGTAATTTTTTTTCAATTCTACTTATCCAATTCCATCAAACCTGACCTAATGAACCTGAACGAACAGCGGTTTTCCAAACGGCAATAAAAACCTTACATATAATTAAATTATTGGACTGCGTTTAAGGCGAATCCCTACCCACGTTATTATTTCGTTGGCAGTTCTTTATCATTAATATGCAGATTGTAGGTTTGTTGATAGCCGTCTGGTTTGGTACGTAATCGAGGGACGCGTTGGGGTTTCACGTAATGCTGCGCTTGAATTGTTCACGTGGCACTGTTTTCGAGTGAAAATAAAACGTTTTTCAATTTTCGTATATTATTATTTGTTTGATGAAAGTTTTTCACCAATTTAACTATTTGAGGCCTTTTAAAGTTAATAGTATTGTTTTCAAAACATATCTTTAGAATTAAAATGTTGTATCTACAAAATGGCAATTGTTAGGAACCTGCTAAAGATCTGGTTTTTAAAAAATAAAATGTTAAGTGTTGTTGATACTCGAGGCATTATTTTTATTAAATAACTAGCTGATGTGTAGCCGGCCTTGCTCGGGATTTTTCACTTGTCATTAGGGTGCCATAATTGATGTGACAGCGAAAGTATTTATGTCCAAATAAAGAAACATTCATTTGAATATTTTATTTCATTCCAAACGTTTATTTTTTCAAAATATATCTAAATCATAAAGTTCTTAAGTAGGTTAACACAAAAAAACCTTCTTCTTTTGAATATGCAATCTGTGGCTAACCAGGGTGTTATATCTATGGGCTAACCTAAATAAAACACGGCGGGTTCAATGTTTTTCATACTAATTTTAAAACGTTATACCAACAGTTTTACATATTGGATTTCATTCAAACTACTCTCTAAACCTTCCCGGTACCAACAAGAACAAACTGTGCCATTTTCAACGAAACCTGTCCAGTAATTTTCGATAAAATCGAGGACAAACAAACAAACAAACTTACATTTTTATTGATTTTTATATATATATAAATCTACAAATCTAAACCATCGATATGTATACGAGTATCTTTGCATAGGTACACCGCTTTATTCATCTAAATTCGGACATTAATAATAAAGCAACTTATTTTTGAAAATATAGAAAATCGTCATACGAGTACAGGTAATCGTTTCAGGATTTGGTAGGCATTATGGTAACATAATTATTTTCTTTCTTGCTAGTGGACCGTAGGTTCCCAACGGGGTATTGGAGAGATCCAAGGGGCGTTGGAGAGATCCAAAGAGCGGTGGTGGCCTCAAGGGCTAGTGGAGGGCGGTTAATGGTTGAAATGGGGGGCGAGAGCAACGAAAATATTTTTAATAAATTTTTATTTGTGATTTCAAATTTATCGTATATCGTCGAAAGAATCATCCAACAAAATTAACTGTTCAATTGTTCTATTGATTTATAGATGGATTAATCGTTTTTGTTGTCATTTTCTTTATGGTGTTATAACACCTAACCACATTTCTCGGGACATGTTGTCAATTATCAGATGAACAATAATGTCCTACATAATAATATTTATTGAAAGTAGTTTATCGGGACTTTTTCAATTGTATTTTTTTTCTGTTGTAAAATTAAATAAAACCAGAAATATATAAAATATGTAAATATGCACACAAATATTTATCAAGAGCAGAAATCAGAACAGGAGTAATTGAAAGATCGAAGGTTGGGAACCTTTGTAGTAGACCCTCAACCACCCCTTTGATCGGTTAGTAGCCGATTGGTCCGGAACTTTGGCATCCCACCAAGGCGTCACGGGTTCGATCGTCTGCTAGCTAAACCCGCCATCGTAGCACAAGCATCGTTTCCGCTTATCATCGGTGCACCGACAATATCTGTTAATTGACACCGTTTCCAATTTTTTTTTGCAGAATATATTGTATAGAAAATTCGTTCAGACATAGTTCAGTAATTTCTTTTGTGTGAGCTATGTTTCTTTTCCTTTTTATTATAAATATATATAAAATTTTATTTTAAAGACCTACCTCCTTTTTTATTATTATTTAATCTTTAGTGTAAAGTGTTGAGGTTGTGTTGTGACCCCTACCCTACCATTACACCTTCCCCTACCCCTACCCTTACTTCTAACCCTACCCCTACCCCTACCCAATAATTATCCTCTTATTTTTAATGTTAAGCGTGAAAAATTTCATCAAGAGTACCGAAATTCTACTTCAAGGGGTGGGAAAAGGGGATGGGGTACGATTTTTCTAAATCTCACGTAGACGGTGATCTTTCTCTTGTTCTACATGTCAGGTATGCAAAATTACATTATGCTAGGAGTAAAACAACCACGGCGTTATAACGATTGTAGTGGGATTTTTTCAAATATTGTTAAGCTTTTCGTAACCCGTGAATGTTCGTCTTTCTATAAAAAAATATATATTATTAACGTTAAAGTTCCTAAACGTTCCTTAAAGAGCCTCTACACGCGGTGATGATAAAATGCTTGATTTAAAGCCGTCTTGTGCGCACGAATCATAATAACATTATTAATTAGTACATGTTTCCTTTTCGATTTTGGTCAAGGTTCGAAAACAAGCCTCACGTTGAGTTGTTTTTTATTTTTATTTTTTATTTATTTAAAAAAGAAATCAATTTACTGTAAAATCATTTAAAAGAGATTCTCGCTTGTGTATTTATTATATCGTGGAACTACAATTGCGGGGTAAGGGGGCCTGCGGGCGGTTGTGCCGATCATTTCGAACCATTTTGAACTACTGTCGGTGTGCACAAATATATTCAAACGTGCGCTTTTTAAAATGATTTGCCTGTAAATTGCTTTATTTTCCCAACTGTTTACATACATGGGTTTTTTTTGATTTCTAAAAATATATCGTATGGCGTGATCAGTGGGTGTTCTAGTGCAAAAATCAATCCTAATGGGAGATAACCTTTGAACTTGAACAGGGCAGGTTTTTGACCCACAATTGTTTTTGTTTTATCCTCTTTTCCCTTTTTAGGCTAATTTAGGCGCCCATAACATGCATTGGAAAACATTCCCTTCAATTAGTTCCCTTTTTACGCTAATTTTGGCGCTCGGAACATGCTTTGAAAAACATTCTCCCCATTAATTTTCCCTTTTTACACTAATTTTGGCATCCAGAACACGAATTGATCCACCAATTAATTTCACTTTTTTACGCTAATTTAGTTGCCAAAGCATGCTTTGGAAAACATTCACCTCAATTATTTTTCTTTACGCCAGTTTTGGCGCTCGTAACATGGATTGGAAAACATTCTCCACTAATTAATTTCCATTTTTTACGCTAATTTTGGCGCCCGGAACATGCATTGGAAAACATTCCACACAATACTTACATTTATTTCTAAACATGGTAAATTTTAGTAGTACCTATAAATTTCAGTATTATTTTCTGTCCCTCACAATAGGGGATTATTTATTAAAATAATAAAAAAATGTATTTTGTTTAAAGTGTTTTGATAAATTAATATCTACATGTTTCAAAACCAATGGTTTTATCGTCATGATAAAATTTATTCTAAAAATGATAACATTATATAAGCGTAGACAAAATAATAACAATACGTTATGGGAGAAGGTAAATAATTAGGTATTAATGTAAAAATAATTATGTAGATTTTATTTTATTATTATTTAATTAAAAATGATGCCACAAAGTTATTTAATTACACTTCCATTTATTTAAGAATATTCTGTTTTGTTAAAATAATAACATGTTTGCATTATTTAATATAAAAAACCAAAGTTATTTAAAGATACCTATACTATAAAAAGAAGAAAAAAAACACTTTGATTTATATAGTAAAATTAAAAATAGATAGACTCATTAGAGTCCAATACAAAAACAACACAGGAAAAGTTAAAGAACCTAGGAATATTATTGAAATTATTTTGAATAAAGTTACGAATAGACTAAATCAAATCTATACAATGACTATATGATACTTTCAGCTGCCGAGAGATCACTCATTAAAGGGTGTTTTTTAAATTTGGTATTGAATAAATTTATTGCACGGGGTGTTTTGAGTTGGGGGGGTAGCCTATTGTATATGAAGGGACAAAGAAAAGTATGCGATCTTTGAAGACCCATTGTCGCGCTTCTGGTACTGCGCGGGACAATAATTTGTTCAGGTTCGGTTGTTTTCTAAAGTATTTCAGTGAACAGTAATTAAATAATTGACGGACCAAGAGGACTCCTTATAGTGCTTCAGTGGGATGTCTGTAAGATATATCGAACATAACCTTTAGTACTGCCCGTTGCGCTCTATCGAACGACAGTAGGATTGAGGCACCGCACCGATTGTATCTCGGATATACGTATCCGATTTTTCTTTATCTATTCACAAGTCTAGGATGAATATTCTATTATATTGGAACCTTGTGTAATATTATCTTCAATGATATTACAATGGCGTTTATAAGTTTCAATAAGTTTCTCCAATAAAATTTAATAAAAATAAATATGTTTTCTTTACCTTGTCCCGAATCTGCTCTCAATTTAACGAAGGTTTAGATGTGTAGAAGTCAACATCGTTCACCTTGAACGCCCCAATCGAATATTGAAAACAAATACATTTAGGTTTAAATATATATGCCTGGTGTTTTCAATAGTGTATTATGATGTTATTATTCTATTTCGCAACTAAGACTCCTTCCAATTCCTCATATCTTTATTTATTTATGTATTCTTAAATTTAAAAACAAAACAGAAACATTAGCCACTCATCTCACTAGGACAGTCCTGTATGGCGATGAGCGGCTTTACAATTTTAGTAATATATATCTTTCCATGACAAAGGTTCATATTGTTCAATATTATCTCATCATCATCGCGGCGCTACATTCCAGGGTTGTATTTGGCCTTCTCAACTGACTGCGATCCCTCGCCATTCGCCTTCAGTTTTCGATTCTTCCCGTCCTGCTCCAACCCTCTTCCACTCAGTCTATCCACCTCTTTCTCGGTCTGCCGCTTCCACGGGGCATCTACACAGTCCTAATTGTTGATGTCTTGTAATCTATTATACAAATTTAGAGTATATATTTATATATGTTTGTATGTTTGTTTTATAATTACACATTATCTCAGTGCTAGAATAGGTTACGGAGTCGAATCAAAAACAGTAAAAGGTAGTTTTTTTTAATTAATAATATGGTTAATTCAACTTGACCTCCGTGGTCACCGGAGGGAGCAACATTTTAGATTATTTATGTAAAAAAATGAAACTAATAACAAAATGGAACTTTGGACCTTCAAATTTCGTGCTATCTGCTACCCATGCTATCCATGTTTCAAACAATGTGAAAATTGTAAAAAAAAATTAAAACGTTTGTTACAACTTACGAATACTTGGAGCAAGTGGACGAGTCTGTGTATTTCTGAAGTATGTTTACGAGATATGTGAAGGCTGAAGTAACTGTGGGGATAGGGGTAGGGGCAGTTATAACAATAACAATGTTCTTAACAATAATATTATTTCCACCTTAAATTTACACCCAGTTTACTAGAATTCACAACCTCAAATCTTTACTCCAAACCATTCAGAGCAAGGGCAGATATACATCAGCTAATATACATTACATCCTGGTGTACAATATATTTACTCAATTTATATTGATGTGCCTTGCCCAAGAACTATTTAGTTACTTCTTGGCAGTCTAGGGTATTTTAACATTTGGTTTTGACATTGTTAAACGGCGTGTTGTTCCAATTGAATCTCCCACTTATTGCTTGATTAATGCAACCAGACATGTCGACACTGACATTCTTGGTAACGTTTCAATTCTTTATTGGTCAATGCAGATTAAATCATTTTTGCCTCCACCTTAATGCTTTCTTGAAATGACTCACTCAATTCTATTATCTTTTCAGTATTGTATACAACATATTCTATTTATTACACATTTTTTTGGCGACTATCCTGCTAAAATCTTCCACTAATAATTTCATAATATTTACAACATAAAGAAAATATGAAACAGCCAGCGTTTTTTATAATTGCTTAATTGAAATTAACCATTTAAATCTTGTGGTACTTTCCACATCAGAGAAGAATTACAAATATTAACACTTGTAGTATAATGATTCATAAATAAATGTCCACTACCAACTACACCAGTTTAGATCACATTGTAGCAGGCAGTCCGGTTTCAGTACTGCTTAATTGAATCCTGACAGGTACGCTGAAACTTCCTTCCAATGTTATGCATCTGTTTTACATTGATACCAATATTGAAAGCATTAGACCCCATGGTAGTCTTGATTTGTAAGAATTTAGTCATTAACGTCTTTTTGGAACCGAAAGGTTACATGTACTATGTAATTTATCTATCATTTCACAAGAAATTAATACGTCATGCGTCATTCCAATTTAACGTATCAATTTCCTTTCAAATTTTCGAACAAAGATAGCGTCACAATACTGGGTCCACGTGTAAAAAGCATTCGATTCGAATAGATTATCTACTCGTATGTACCTACAGTGTTATTCAAAACGATGGACTCAATGCAGTACCGCTATATTTCCTGAATAATACGTTGTATGTGAATGATCTACATATCCACTGAAAGAGGAGGTCCCCGATAGTTTCGAATCCCACCGCTAGATTGCTCGCGCCGCCAAGCAACCATTTTGCGTCAGTTGTGAGTAAAATAGAAGACTATGCGGCACAAGGTTTTCTGTGTTCGTGAGTTCCGTAAAAGTGAGTCGGCAGCTGTAGTGCAACGTACCTTTCATCTCCATTTTAACATCAACTAGAAAGAGCATTATTTGTCTTTGGTATTACCAATTTGAGCAAATCGGATGTCTCTGTAAAGGGCCCGAACCGACCGCGTGTATCAGAGGAAAACCTGCGGAATTGAGTCCATCATTTTGAATAATCCTGTATATCATATTAGTTCCGAACCAAAATGCTTTGTTGTTTTTATTTCCCTTATTGTCTTGTTTTTTTTGCATTTTTGAAAGTTTTTATATTAAATTGCACCCCTTTCTTATTTACTAATTTTTTATTTCGTAGGTAAATGACACATACCCGTAAGTTTTATATACAACTGGCTGAAATATCTGAATATATGAATGGTTCGGACGATAGTTTTGATGTGTCACCCCTACTCCTGCTCATGCCCAGTAGTTTTTCTATTATTTTGAACGTCATGTTTGTAAAATTTCACCCAAAAATATTGAATTTGCTTTAAGGGGTGGAAAAGGGGGAAGGGGTGGTTTTTCGAAATCTTGTGTAGACAGTCACCTTCTTCTTGTTTCAAAAGCCAAATGTGCAAAATTTAATCAAGCTGGGAATAAAACAATAGATATGTATACAAAACAAACAAACACCGCCAGCCCTGGACATTCTTCTTTATATGTTAGATTTATATATATATATATACTTTTGTTTTTGACAATACCCTTATATGATAAGATTTTTTAATGCATACCGCACCCGATGATATATATATATATATATATTTTAATAATATCACATATTAATTATGTAATTATAACCATCAGTGTGTTGCTGAAAACAAACTGCACCCAAAAATTATCTTACTTCTTAGTTATGACGAGCATAAACAACACATAAAATAACGCTGAATTGTTTAGTTTTCAGGAAGCAAGCGTTGAAAAACCAGCCGTTAATGTTTAGCAGTGGCGTGTGGCGGTGCGGGCCTAAAGGTCAAAGGCAAGGTGGTCGTGGTCCCAAGGGGTGGGGGTGACGAATTCTGAAATCACCCCCTGAAATAGCACCCATAGCTTTTCCCCTGAGTGTCGAATTTAGCCGTTTCGTTTTATTCGGAATTTGGGTTATTGAATTCTGATATTGATAATATTTTTAATTTTATTTTCTTTTTTCTTTTGTTGGGGTTTTATGTCGCGTGTGAACATTAAGACAGTGTTGATTTTTAGCTTTTTCGGGTATTTTTACAATTGGTTGCAATTTATTTGATGAAAATCCAACGTATTCGGTATTAAACAACTTATAATACTGATGACTTTGTTCGTGAATGTATAATTATATCGTTTTTCAATACATTTCGACAGTGCTATTAAAAAAACTGTTTTATTTACTTGAACTATCGAGGTTTTTGGATAAAGTAATTCGGCGTCTTGCCTTATTCTTTTGGCAATCGTATGGATGTTTAATAGGTCCATAGCTCATGATAGAAGTGACATGCGAACGCTGAAAATAGTCCAGACAAAAAGCGGTAGATTTTGTCTGTGCTCTGTAGTTCTTGTATTGGATGTGCATGTTTTATTATGAATGATTTTAAAAGATGTTTGTTTTTCTAATTGGGTGTTTTTGCAACAAATTTTGCTCCCTCGGTTTTGGTGTCATGCAATTTATATTTCTGGCAATTATTATTTATTATATTATGTTAATATTGAAATAAGAGACATACCTAGATTAAGCCAATTATCTGTTTCAAACACCTTTTGTATTGAGATAGACTTGTTTTGACAGATAACACAACGTATTCCTCCAAATGCTACGATATTCCTTCAGTAAATTTTCTCGGAAATATTTTTACGATGATTTAGTGATGTACTAATTCTCAAATTCTGCAAAAACTCTTCAATTCATATTCATTATATCGCCTTACGTAATTCTAACCTTTAACATTGTTTTGCGAATCGTAAATCGAACTTTCTTGGATAAAATAATAATGATGGTTTTATTCCGGAGTACGTGCAGGGATTGTGCAGTGCAATTTAATCCATTTTGGCACTATAACAAATAGCACAACATAAAAAGTGAGTTAAAGTTCTATAAAGCAGAATGATATCGGGGGGCTAATTTGAATTAAATATTTTAATCGGCAATATACAACACATTTTGACAGTTTTCATAAAGGCAGCGTCTTCTCTTGCGTTTGCGTTACGGATTTGTCTCTTAACATAAACGCAAACTTAACCTGTTAGCGCGATACGGACTACCAAACTATCAAAATATTTTGTTTATGACCGATTTAACTTGAGTTAGTTAACCCAAAAGATACAGACTTGGCCCCAGATTGTAAGAAGTCATGAAAATTGGATTGCTCTGTCTGGAATTTCTATATCAATAATAATAATAATTGGATGATTTGTATAGCGTCGTTTTTGTGAAAAATCACCTCAAGGGTGCTGTACAAATATTACTTCCTATTCTTTATGTAATTATGTACAAACAGATACAGAAAAACATACTTACTTGGCAGGTCGCTTCAGATGAACACAATTTTATTAGAAAATTTAAGTAGAGAGATGATAGTTTTATAGTTGCTATTTTAATCGCATAGGTACATTTTCATCGCATAGGTACATTTTGAGTTCGTATTGTCATTTCCATCGTGCGCTATGGTACTTTGAAATTTGCATTTAACAGTCAAAATGTAAGACAAGTCACTGTAATGCTTGTTCCATTTCTTTTCATTTGATCAGTAAGAATAAAATTGACTGTATTTTTTTAGCTTATTCCTTTCTTGTGAGCATTAATTTGTTTCAGAGGTTTTCACTGAGCTGAAGGGGAAATGTGAAATTAATTATAACATTATCCAAATGACGGGTAGTAAAACTAATATTATATAAACCTAACCCTAATCTAACCTCAGCAATCTCAGCAACCTTAGCAACCTTAGCTAACCCTAGTTTAATAACTACTGGAGGCATTATCATGTACCCGCTCCTTTTTAAAGAAAGCGTTTGCCCAATCAGTTTTGGATCAATTTACGCTCAATCATTTTAATGTTGGGTTTCCCGGCATAGAAACAGTGCCGCGTAATCGTTTGTTTACATTCTATGAATTTATTAATTATACCTGGTATCTGTGCTCTCTTCTTGCCGATATTACACAAGTTTTGGTCGGTAGCTACCCACTATGATATTAAAAAATAATAACTGAATGTTTTAATTTTTCTGGGCTCCAAAATACCTGATAAACCTGCTTGATTCTATCCAAAGGAGGGCGGTCCGTCTGATTGATAACCCGCTGTTTACAGACTGGTTGCCATCTCCAATGTACAGACGCAATGTAGGTATGCTGAGTTTGTTCTACGAGTATTTCAATGGAGCCTCCGCGAATAAACTAGCAACATTGATTCCGATACGTGAAACTCGACGGACACGAGCGGAACACCCGTTCACAGCTTCCTGAGAACGGGTCGATTCTCCGACTCATTTTTGTTTAAGGCGGCTCACATATGGAACAGGCTACTGGCATTCTCATGTCATCTGGGCATCTTCAAGACCCGCATTAATAAATTCCTCCCTACAGCCCCTACTTTGACCCGCCTCACAACGCTGCCCAGCCGGCTGGTGATATAGTTACCATGTATTTTCACCATTCATACAGGGGCGCTCTTTTGGGGTGCAACATTAAATAAAATAAAATACATATTTTTTCATTTGTTTATTGAGAAAATAATTAAGAACAAAATAATGTTGATATTCTTGTAGTAAATAAATAAAGAAAATAATTAATAACAAAATAATGTTGGTATTCTTGTAGTAAATAAATAAAGAAAATGCCAAGACCAGTTACTGCGTCGCTTCGTACGAATTTTCGTAATTTCTGCTCGTACACAAAGGTATAAAAACTGACAGTAAACACGACTTTTTCTCCGACATACCCTGGTATCGGTTACTCGACTTCCTTTCGACTTTCCTCAAAGTTTACCCGGAACAGTTTATCCACCCGTTAATCTCCGAAAGCATTTAATTTGCATTGTTGATGTACGATTGTTGTGGGTGCGAACCACTACAAATACACATGAAAATAGTCGAATACGTACACACAACCTAGTAGTAGAACAAGTCGAACACATAGATATTAAAATAGCGGTAGAATAGTTACTTATCTTCTGTGGGAGGAGAGATGTTCGCCCACTGCGCAGAACTCCGGAATGTTCGTTCGCTATAAATAGATGGCGAGGGTGTATCGATAGTGCGGTTGTTCAGTATTTATACCAAGATTTTCATTTTTATTGTAAGTATTTTTCATTCAATGTTATTCTTTGTTTCAATCATTTTTTAATGTGGCTACACTCTTATTGTAGATATCAGTTCTTAACTCTCAGTCCAGCGACAAATAGACAATTTCCCACATTCAAGTCATTCTACCTTTCTACGGTTTGAAATGTCAAAGTTATAAATAACATCAACGGCATACTTCATGATTTTCTTCTCACGAAATTCTCTGTAAACAACAGCCTCTATTAACTTACTGCTTCGTTAAGGCATTAATGTATTAATCGTCAAAAATATGTAAAATTGTTAACAACGATAGTGTTTTCATTTCACAAGTAACAATCAACAATCTGCGTCAAGATTTTATCGATATTATTCAATCCATCCATAAAGTCCAAGATTTGCAACCTCGGCCAGATCGAGGACTTCCTGGTGTGGACAGCAGTAGTCCGCCTTGCTTTGTGTGTGGATTTTGTGATTTCGCAAGTTATTGCATCACCGTACCATACAGATGAAGATGATCGTAAAAGAGTAGTACATATCACCCGCATATGAGATGGGCTGACGATTCGAAGAGAACTACAGGTTTCGGATGAATGAGAGCTACAAAGGATCGAAAAATCTGGAAAAAAAATTAGGAGGCCTGTGTCCAAAGTTTGACGCCGGAAGGCTCGCGAAGAGCAAGTTATCATATCTCTTTTCCTGGATTTAGATACTTTTGATGTCGTGTTTAGCGAGAGTGTTGGAAGTTGGGATAAGGCTACTTTTTTATTTATATGGAATGTGGGTACCTACTGTGATAGTCAATGTAAGGTTGGGTCTATAATTAGATGTATTTAATAAAATCTTCAAGATCTAGTGGTCCTGCAACTCTCCTTCGTGTTGCAGGCTTTTTATCGAAATGCCTATTTCTTCCACCCTTGCTACATGTCCTTTCCAGCGGAGTCATCCCAGTTTTATCAATCTTGTTATTGATTATCTATTTCTAATTAAATGCACTCGTCGAAATATTTTTTTAAATACTCATATTTGCAGTCTTCTTTCATCCTTCATCTGCCAGTTCCATGCCTCACTGCCATACATCAGGGTTGGTATCAGCACTGCATTGTGGACTGCTTGCTTCGCTTATTGGATTTCCCACTCTGTATAATTAATATTCGATACATTGTTAGTCTGATAATTATAATTATTCTGACTTCCTTTATATACTCGTACATAGATGAATACCTGAACTATATAAAGTACGAAGTGCCAATTTTTTTAAATTTTACGTAAATATATTGAAATGGTCCTTGTGTCATAACCAATACCCTAAATGGCCTAAATAAAGACTTCTGTCCCACAAAAAATATTTATGGGGTATACATTATGTAGCAAAACGAACAAGTCTTGTTTTCCCATAAAAAGCACTAAGTGCCGCTAGATATTAGTCGTGTTTAGTAAGAAAATGACTAAACGACCGAGTTGGCTACACATAGTCCTTTTTGGTAACTTCTATCGAGGCACTTAGGTCCTGTTTTGTGAAATGGGTTATGGCACTTACCGCCTTCTATAAATTCGAAACTAAATTCGCTATATCTTTATTTTAACAGTATATTCATTAAAAAAAAAACAACATTATGTAAGGCCTTATATTTTTGTATTAAAAAAAAAATAATAATGTGTTTCCTAACAATTAGTATTTTTATTCTTAAAAAATCTCATTTCTACATTTTTAGCGCTTAGCGCTTTATTTAATTCGGGTATATTATACTGATTAGAATTTTTTAAAGTATTAGGTTTTTTGTTATCCGCCAGCTTCTGTTTTAATTTAACCACTCTATATAAGAATTTGATATTATTTGTGTTAAAATTATATGACTTGAATTGAATTACAACGTTTTTCGACATAAATGAAAAAGTTCAAAGTGCAAAGAGAGAACTGATAAAAGCGCTTAAATTACTCCCCCAAAATTTTCACTGAAAGAAAAATGATTTAATTTCTTTGTGTAAAGCAAATGATATTCCAGAATATGATTGGTACCTTTATCATAACCAATGCTTCTACGAGCAATAAAATTCAGCAATATTGAATGAGAAAACATTTATTATTTAAATTAAGTCATTACAATTTAATTTTCATTTTGTCATTTGCCTTATTCGTATTAAATATAATGGTTTTACATCACATTAGTATAATCTGATGAATTCTTTTTATGTTGATTCGGTCGTAAAATGTTGTAAAAAAAAACACTTGTCAATTATCATAGTGAATTCCTTAAGCAGTTTAGCACCCACCTAGATTAAGACGGCCTCCACGGTCGAGGGGTAAGGCTCTCGACTACGAATCCGAGGGTCGCGGGTTCAAATCCCGGCGTGCACAAGTACATTTTATTTAATTAATTTGTGCTGTTTTGCAATTATAATATGTAGTATATTTGCGCACGTTCCAGAGTGGAAGATACTCTCAGTATTGCCCTGGTGAAAGACCACCATTCAGAATTGATACGTTGCTTGAAATGGCTTTTAACCGTGTTTGGTGACCAGATCTGAATAGCCAGGTATTTCCCCACCTGCCACTTCCCCTTCTCCTTCCCCTCCTCAATACCTTCAGCCTCACAACATTCCCCAATTGGAGATGCCATTGTCTCACTGGCTCCAGACGGTTGGCAGAAGTTGAGACTCTTGTGGGGTATTCATATAAAAAAAATATAAAAAAACGACAGAAACATCTCATAATATTTACAAATCTATATAAATTTTACTACATAGTATTATTACATAGTTTTATATACCTATAAACCAGTGGCGTACATTGCTCTATGATCAATGGTAGGCTGTGTGGTGCCTTAAATTGATGTATTTATTCTTATTATAATAACTGCACTGCGTGTTCAGATGATGGCACGGGTGTTTCGACAGCAGCTGGAGTGTAATTTTTTTTTAATGTCTAGTAAAACAAATATTATTTGAATTTTACACCTTTTTTCACTTGGACAAAATAAATAAATTGGAGTTATGTATCTGCGCTTGAGAAATGTAATTTCTTTACTTCTTTTCATAATTAATAACTAATTTATATATTTTTTCCTTTTTGTTACAGGTAAGTTTTTCAATTGATCGTGATGTATTGGCGGGTGAGATGAGTGAGGGTAAGTTTTAATATTGATCGTGAAGTATTGGCGGGTGAGATGAGTGAAGGTAAGTTTTGATATTGGATCGTTTGATCATATAATTTGAAACGCACTTGAGGTGAACTATCACTCGTTGAATTAATTGTTATTATAAAGTTTTATAATAACAATATAGGTAAATGGTTGCAGTAAACACGACTCTATAACTTGGACCAGCCCTTTCGCAAAGATGGACTGTTGGAATCAAATCCACTCATAGATAATAGAAAGAGATGGCGATGTGGCATGGAAGCGTGCCGATTTTCGCCGGAACTGCACTATGAAAACGGCGCAGCGGAGCCAATGTAAGTTATGCGTTTGGTGTGTAGGTAAAACAAAGACATGAAGCCGCTGTGCGTAGGTACGGATTGCAGTAGTATGGGTGAACGATGTTGGCGAGACTTGTGCGGGAGGTTTCATACTAATAATGGCGAGACTTGTGCGGGAGGTTTCATACTAATAATGGTTCATGACCTATCTCCCCGCTTTCTATTGTATGTTCAAATTTACTGGAACAACTAGAGAGAAATAAAATAACTAACTATCCTAATAAAACGTTAATAAACAAAATCAGAAAAGTGATCTCCACTTCTTAGTACTTTCACGCAACCTAAACAATATAATTCCTTAAAATAATTCAGGGACTTATTACACACATTTAAATTAATTGTCTTGCACACCATTCACGTCATTATAAAACAATTAAGAAAAACCTGTCATTATTAAAATCGAGGAAAACAGATTACAACTGTAAGTACATCACACAATCACATTTTTTAATTATCACAATTATTTTCCGAGTATTTCGATTTTTCCCGCCAATATTAATAAATCGTTTCAAACACCATAAAAATAAAAATTGGGTAGGGGTAAATAAATCCGTCTCAATGAAGCCTAACCGCTGTTTGAAAATGACTTTGAAAGTCGAAACAGCTAGTAATAGTAAAATAAAATACTTCCAGGACAAAATTATATATATAAATATATATACGAGTATATATATTTTCTTTTTATTTAACACAAAAATGCTACATTCCCACGAGTTATCAATTCAACTCATTTTGGGACTGTTCATTTTTACTACATAATATTAAGTTTAACGAAGTTTTCAAAACAAATATGTAAAAGAAAATATAAAAACAAAATATGTTAAATTTGATTTTCTGTAAATTTAAAAATTAATTAAAATATGTAAATATATATATGAAGCCACTGTTCTTAAAATAATGAATGTAGGTACTATGACGTTTTTCCAGTCACCAGTAAACAGAAATATTAAAATCAACCAGGATATCAGAAGGAAGTTGACAATCGTACGCAGTAAACAAGACTCGATGGTCTGAACAATCCCTTTCGCCAAGAAATTATGGGCTATTCAAATTATATCCAGGGTTCCCTAAATTGTTTTCTCTGTCGTTTGATGTACAGTGCCATCTGCGTATCGCACTGTGAACTATAATTCATCAGCTCCATGCGAAAGAGAAGCCAAATGACGAGCTGGCCTTAATTATGTAAACACCACACGGAGAAATACACACTTATTTCAGTGAAAGACTCGTTCATTCATAAGAATTATATACGCTTTTATTTATGTCAGGAATCGTACTGAGCTAGGTTCCCGGCTTATATTATACTATGATGGTGGTCAGCAGGGTCGCCACATCCTTGTAGTTTTTTGTACGGTGCACACGGGCGGTCGAACCGCGGGGCAGCTTTTACAATTTACGTGTCTGCTCCCTTTTTTATGTCAACTCCATACAGAGTGCCCCTCGGGGCCTATGTCATATGTAGAGATGCTGTATGGATGGTATTATTAAGGAAAAGAAGGAGTCAACGTGTTCTTTGAAGAGATCCATGTTGTACTACGGAATAAACGCCTCTGGTCTAAAGCCTCTAGATATATGAATGAAATAAATGGTTAACGCGTGGTCTGTTAGATGGATTTCTTATATCCTAATAGACAGATTACAATTATGTGTCTGTCATGCCGGTATTTCAATAGATGGTGTTCCGAAGAACTATCGTCATATTGATCCATTCGGCAGCCGGAGGCACTTCAAACGCATGCCCAGCGTTATACACGGATGACATTTGCCATTTTTACGACGTGTTCTTGAGTTCAACAACTCGTTTTACAGCTTTGTGTTTCCTCTCTCGTACGACATGGGTTCCTCCAAGACCCTCGTTCACTCCACTCTTCCCTTGAAAAGACCGTCCACACGGCATTCCCGGAGATAACGTAACTAGTCACTCCTATACGAGTATGAAGTTTATATTACAACAAATGTTGAAAGCTTACTGCGTTCCGACTGTTGATTATTTGTACTCCTATATGGTGGATTATTTCCAACTTAGGACGGCACTGCCTACCCCTCCCGGCGGCCCTGGCGGCGTTTGGTCAGCTAGGCATGGTGCAGCCGCCAGCGCGCAGTCGATAGTGGGTACACTCGACATTTGCGAGCCAGTCTTCCGTCTTCTGGGAAATCTTGGCATCATTCTCTATAATCCGAATTCTCTAGATAATATCCGTGGCGAGTGATTAAACACTGTTTGAAAAACTCGCACACATTCTTTAAATCGACCATAATACGGCACTTAAACATCTAAGAATGTCTAAATTCGAACGCTTGAGACCATCGGTCTAGATCAGATATTAAGATATGTAGGAAAAACAGGATTTTACAAAATAAAATTATTAATTCGGAAACTATGTTCCCATTATTTACATAGTTTTTAGATATATTATTTTTAGAAAATTAGTACATTTATTTATAGTTTATGAAGATAACAAAATTGAGTATATTTGTATTGGGAAATTTCAGTCTACATTTTGTCACTTCATTTGCCGTGCACGCTTTTTTTTTATGTGTACTCGAAATTCGCTCTTCCCACAACCCTCAGGGAATGGAAAAGTCTTTTACTTACTGTACTATCATCACCATCATCAAATTTTAACACTTTATTTCGACATCTCGTGAATTTCTCTAATTGTAATTTATTTTGCTACTAAGCTTTTTCTAATTGGGTCACCATCTAAACTTTGACGCAACTTCTAGTTTCTGTACGGTGTATTGAACTATATTGTGGTTTGTAGCCCGGGAATGTTAATATATTTTTCAAAGTTTTTTCTTTTATTTTTAATATAACTGTTATTATTTTATTTGAAAAAAGGGTTTATTTATAAAAAGTGTTCTGCCAGGTAATTATTATTACCCGTGATAGCTGTTTTGCCTTCCGAATTCATTATCAATTTTTTTCAATCATATGTACAAAAAGGTAACAGCCAATATAGGAATTAATTGAGGATAATATTTGTAAGTACTAAATTTGAAGCATGTTATCGATAAAAATGACATAAAATAAAGAGGTCTCATTAGTTCAGTTGTTAGAACGTTGTCCCGGTAAAACAGAGGTCCTGGGTTCGATTCCCAGATGCGACTAATACCTTTTTATTATCTGTGTCTTTTCTGTTTCATGTTTCATTTGAGATTTGTTAATATTATATTCTTCAACGATTTAGCAGTTTTAGGATGTAAATTAGTGTGAGTACAAAATTTAGTAATAAAATTAACGGTAAATAATATTATAATTCATTTTTTGTTATATGTATCACAGTAAAAAAATTGATTCATATTAATATATTCATGTAAATCGCTGAAGCTGCATTATTCTGTTATAGAAGGTAGTCTCTATATATAAAAATGAATTTTTGTTTGTGTGTCCTCGATTTTCTCTAAAATTACTCTACCGGTTTCGCTGAAAGTAGCACAGTTTGTTCTTATCGGTGCCGGGAAGGTTTAGAGAGTAGTTTGAATGAAATCCAATTTGTAAAACTGTTTCTATAACGTTTTAAAATTAGTGTAAAAAACATTGAACCCGCCATGCTGTATTGAGTTTAGTCCATGGATGTACCACTCTGGTTAGCCACAGATTACATATTCAAAAGAAGATAAATGGTTTATTTGGGTATAATATTTTCAAATTGGAAAACACAAGTAGGTAAATAAGAACTCTGTTATTTAGATACGTTTTGGAATGAAATAAAAATTTCAAATTTATGTTTCTTTGTTTAAAAATAGTAATAGTCATCACAAGGCATTACTTTCGCTGTCAAATCAATTATGGCACCCAAACGACAAGCAAGAATTCACAACTTCATAACTTTATACAAAAAAAATCTCGAGTAAAGCCGGGTACACATCAGCTAGTTTTTATTTATTAAATACGTCTTGTTCCTGCATGATCAAAATCTATAGTCCAGCGATTCATGACCTCTGAGAGTCCGGTTTAGCTTGTCGTAAATCACTCATTACTTTTTTATGACATCATTTGAACATTCCGCAATATTCTATTATTTACTTGTGAACTAGACACTTCAGCTCTCCTGGGTTAAGGTCCTTCTTACGGCTAGTTTAGGTTAGGTTAGGATTTGAAGGATGATTTCGACACTGTCTGCTCAATTATGTCAGATTAGGATCAGTGAATTTAGCACTTTCAAGTTAGGTTACAATTTGTCAAATCGACAGCTTAGGGTAAGTAGGGTTACTTATTTTATTTATTTATGTAGGTAGGATTTATTAATTCGGCATACAAAAAATATTGCAAATATATGCCAACTCTCAGTTTGCCACTAATCTTCTAATAAATGTAATATCAATAGTAAAAAATAATAAAATAGCAACTGTAAAAATAGTATCTTCTCCAAGGTTATATTTTGTTTAATCGTTAAAGATAATATTAATAAATCGCAAATGAAACATAATAAACACAGAAAAAAACATAGCAGTCGCATCTGGTACTCGAACCTAGGACCTCTATATCTATCCGGAACCAGCGCTCTATCCCATTGAGCTGATGCCACCGTATTGCTTTCCGTCATTTTTATCGATATCGTACTTCAATTTTAAGAACTGTTAATATCATCTTTAATTATTTCCCCTTTTTGGCTGCATATACAGATTCCACCCGAATTTATTTGCAATTTTTTTTTAATAAAACTGTCAATCTAAAGTGACCTGCTATGTATGTAGTTAGTATGTTTTCTGTATCTGTTTGTACGTAATTAAATAGAGGCTAGGAAATAATATTTGTACACGAAAACGACGCCATAAATTATCAAATTATTATTTAGTTGTCACTTATCACTGTCTTTGCTACTGGTTACGTGTAACATATCCATTACATCGATTGCATCACATCATATCTCCTAATATTAATATATATTTAATATAAGTTTACCCATGTTTAAAAGATACCTGAATGATATTTTTATGTTGCAACGATTATGAGAGCATCGCATAGGAGCTATTAATTGTATAATTTTCTTTTATATATTTTTTTTCACAACGCCATACACTCATTTTATATTATATTATATTATGTATCTTGTAGATCAAGCTATTACTATTTTTATTTAAAGAAAAGTCTTATCTGCTAATTTTTTACCTTTTCCTGTATAACTTATATGTATCATGCACTTATACATAATTATATATACACATATATATCGTAAATATGTTACACTTATATGCCTACTATGTATCATGTTCTTTTTTTTGTTAACTTAAAACTTTTTTTTTCTTTCTGTACACAAAATCATGTAAAATGTTAAAATATGTTAAAGCCAGACTTGGCCTTAATAATGAATAAATAAAAAATAAAATAATAAAATAAATGGATGATTTCAGTTTTACTGAATTTTTGCGGACTTTAATACCCCGGCCTAATTATAAATTCTCTAATCCGGGAATTTATTATTTTTATTAAGAAAGTTATTCCATGTGGGGTTTCCTCCTAGTTGTTTAGTTTTGATGAAAATGAATTACGTTTAAAAATATAATTAATTTTAAAAAATGACTTTGTTTGCACTTTGTAAATATACATAAATGCTGTCGTCATCAAAAATATATGAATTCTAAAAAATAATTTCAAGTTTAGACAAATCATAAAAAAATTGCTGTCGACACATGTAGAGATATTTATGTTTTTTGTGGTGTAAACAAAGTACATTTTTTAATTGATATTAATTCATAATGTCGCCACAAAGTTACCAATCGTTTGAAGAAATTATGTGTTTAAAGAGTTAATGACAGATAAATTAGGTTTTCGATATCTCCACAAATGAAGAAGTTATGAGCTTTCAAAATGGACTCGGAAAAACGTATGCAATCGTGTCTTGTGGTTTATTTGAATGACAGTGCTGCAGTACTACCACCATTGTATGCACGCTTTTCGATCGGCCACAAATATCAGCATTTTCGTTACTATTCGCTATTTTCCAAAAAATTTTAAAGTTCTGTCCTCGGCATGCTCTAAATGTCATCTAACGGTAAGTTATAAAAAATCATTTGTAATAGAATGAATGACGATATATTTCATACATAAGATGTGGCACCCTTGACCTACGATTTATTATAATGCACTGATAAATTAATAACTTGTAGTCTTTGATCGTGATTTTTTCTATTAATAACAGCAGTTAAGTTCGCGTTGTTAATGAAAGCGTTATTATATTATTGTGTTTAAAAATGTATTATACTGTATTTAAATTCAAAATAAATAAACGGTATGTGTCACCATTTAGAGGAAAATTTGCACAATATTCCCCGTTTGGGTAATATTCCACAAAAGGGGAATGACATGAATCAGGTACTTACTCATAAAGGTCTATTCACATCTACCAGTACCGCGCAGAGCAGAACAGTACAGTACATGTACAGCACAGACACAGCCCAGACGCGAGTACTACTGTCAACTGAACTGTCGATTGGGCGTTAGAGTCCGATTTTATAATCCTTTTCCCATGTTTATTATTATTTTATAACCTAAATTCCCTGACCAATTCAATCCATTTATCGTTGTCCATCTTCTCGGTTTTAGCAATATCTGCATCTAATGACGCAAACTGACGAAGATGGCGGTGCTAACCGTATGTGTTCATTCTAACTGCTCAAACGCAGACGTCACAAGCGGCCACCAACAACGTCAAAACATTCTAGCCGGCTAAATATTCTAATCTCGGCCGGTGCTGGCCCGTGCTTGTGTGGATACGTTACGCTTACGTACGCTGTAATGTGAATATGTATTTAGATAATGTAGGCAATTAATATTGTCGTGTCTGTACTGTACTGTTCTGTACTGTGCGGTGCTGGTATGTGAATAGATCTTTAATCCGCATACTACAGCATTACAGGAAAGGCATCAATCAATCCGCTGTATTTCGGGAGCGCTCACTGCTCGAGTCGGCGATGTCCGAATAGCTCGCGCGGAAGTGGCCCGCGTCATCAACCGCTGATGAATGGAACCAGCTCGCCGCCCACTGCCGCCTGAAGGGCACGGCCGTCGTTAGTGACGTCACAAGGCCCGGTGACGTCAGAACCCTTCAATGCCCTTCGCTTGCAGACAGGAATCTGACTTTAAATTTGTAAATAATAAATGAAGATACTGGCTACTTTTCGCACTTTGACTAATGTGAAAGTTAAAGTACTAGAAAACAACTTGATTATTATCTTTTAAGCTTTTTTTAATAAATTTTATATATGGCATGGAATCTGGTAAGCACCCACTGCGCGCCTGAATGTGGACTGGTGACATCAATGCCCTTCAGTACGCTGCTCCAATCAATCAGCTGGCATTTGAAATAGAAGTATAAATAATAAATGACAACACTGTTGAAATTATTGGCTATATTTCACAAAATTATGACTGGTATGTAGAAGTAAAATCACCTAGACACAGCTTGATTATTACATTTATAAAGATATATTTTTGTGTACGGCATTTTTTAACGTTTTTTTTAAACTGAATGAAATAGATTCAGCTCGTCACCCCCTGCCCACGTGAAGAGCACGGTCGTTGTTAGTGACGGCATGCGTACCTGTGACGTCAGGGCCCTTTCGTGCCCTCTGCTCGCAATCCCACAATCAATGGCTGACTCACTTTACCTGGCTGACATTTTAAATATGTAACCAAAAATTAAAATACACCGTTTAATAGCTACTTCGCAACAAATCGAATGTTTTGGTCATGGACATTATTCAACATCTTTTGGGAAAGAAACTTAGGCCTCGGTACAAGCATAACGGTCATTCTGAATGTCACGGAGGTTCAAACAACTATGCCTATTTTTGCTTGCAGTAGGTGCGGAATAACACGTTAGATCTAAACAAACTGTGTTTTGGTCAAAGGCGTTATTCCACACCTATTGGGTAAGAAACTTAGGTCTTAGTGCAAGCATAACGCTCATTCACGTAGGTTAGAGCAACTAGGCCTGTTTTTGCTCGCCAGAAAATGTGGAATGACGTCTTTGACCGAAACACAGTCGATATGGATTTTGTGCATAATATATGTACGTATGGATTGTATAAGTACAATTAAACAAATTAAGTTATTTCAACAACAGAGATACAAAATGTAATTTCATTTATCTTTATAAAACTTTTTTTTTTTACAACGTTACTACCACACAGTAACTCATTTTAAAAATATTATATTTCCAATTTTTAGATTATAAAATAAATCTCAAGTTTGCGAACTGCTGTTTTCCAATCTTCAGACACTTATGATAATCTCAGCCGGTCCAATTCATCCGTAACATTCCCAACAACACGCTGTGATTCACAACTTTAGCTCGCAATTTTGTTTTCGTGCATTCTTGGAATTTTACCTAACGTTTTCATTCCAAATATTTACCTCGTGATGGTCATAATCTATTTTAATTTCGGTGTAAGTTTGATACTTGATCGGAAAACTTTTTGTTGTATCGATAATGTGTTAATGTTTTGTTGTTGTTTTGAACATCTTATTTATCTCTCGTTCTATTAGCATAGTAGAATACAGTATTTTAATGTTATTTATTGTTGAATGTTCTACTTTGAGGATAGTGAAAAGCAAACATATTCAAGAGAAATGTTTAAAGTTCGCATTGACGGTCTCCGTGGTTCTGTAGTTACGATCCTTGGCTACGAGGTGGCGGGCTCAAATCCCGGCGTGCGCAAATAAATTTTATTTGATTAAATTGTGTTATTTCTTCATTTATGCATTTAAAATAATATGTAGTATATTTTCGGCACGTTCCAGAGTGGTAGATACTGTCAGTATTGCCCTGGTGAAAGACCACCATTCAGAATCGAAACGTTATTTGAAATGTCTTTGGCCGTGTTTGGTAACCAGATCCGAATAGCCAGGCACCTCCCCACCTTCCTCTTCCCCTCTTAAATACCTTCAGCCTCACAATATCCCAATTGGGGATGTTATAGTGTAACTGGCTCCAGACGTTTGGTATCAGCTACAAAAATCACATGGTATCACACACAAAAATAAAAATAAAAATAAAAAAATCGTATAATTCTAAGACATTACGAAAGTGATTTTTTTTTACATCGTTCGAAATCAGCTAGATATCGGAATAATCGAACTGTATCGCTGCGGAAAGCGATGTCTGGGGCGTGGTCTCCAGTACGTTATAGTCCATCAATCAAGTTGGATAGATATTTCCTATTAAATAAGTCGCTATGACACTCTCGTTCTTATCTTGTCTTTATAAACTATGTGGACATCTTCAATTAACTCCTGAATAAGAACTTCGTAATATAATGATATTCTTATACTTCCCATGGGCGATTTATAGTTTTGTATACATTCTGACATTTAAAAGTAGACAAAAATTGATGGCGCTACTATAGTTTAAAACATTTAAAATCACAACATCCAATGGTTCAAATACGCATTTTTTTACTTTAACCAAACGCTCTTCAGAAATCCAAAAAATTATTTTATATTTAATTTTTTTATTATTATTTAACGCTTTTCAATGAAAATAATTACGTGGAAAGGGGATTTTTTTGTATTTCTGTAATGTATGTCTCAAAATATCTATTTATTAGGTGTTAAATCAAATAAAACAAAATCTAATTCCCAGATCTCAATTATAAATTTTAAAAACCTTAATACAATCGAGATGTGTTGTTTTGGATTGTTTCCAAAACGTACAGTCAAAATTCGAATGTGGAATAAATTTCATAGACAAATTGAGCCCCTGAGTGGTTCCACGGTAATAAAAAAAACTTCTGCTTTATTAAATATCCACATTTTATTGTCAAGTTATAATTTGGTTATTTTGACTACAATTATTTTTTGTATTTATCTTATTAGGTAAAGTCACAAGGATGAATTCCATAATTGGTTACATTTTTGGTATAGCACTGTAAGATGTAAAAAAATTACTGTCGATTTCCCAAAAATGAATAAATAAATAATGATTAGGTTCATACTCGTATCTAGTCGAAACCACTGCACTTGCTCTCACGTTCAGGGTCCTGCTTTTGTCGAGTCATAATATTATATTTTTTACAGAAAGCAGTCACTTTGTGGTTTGACATATTAATGAAATAAATCTCAGATCATGGAATATAAAGAGATATGCTGTGTTCGATTAATACTATCGGTTCAACTGTCGCCTGTTTCATAACCAATACTACTATACGCTCACGCTTACGCGAAAGTGCCCGCCGCTTTCCATACCAATCACTACACACACCAATCGCGTCAATTTCGTTGGCACTAATACTGAAACAAAATTCTGTGCCTACACATTCCGATGGGTTACGAATACACCCATACATTCAAGCGAAATGGAAAAGAGCTTGCGCAATCGCGAATCGGTATCCGTAAATATTAATCGATTTTTTAATTCAAGAGTGACTTTTATTAAAAAAAAATTCAGAACAGAAAAAAATAGAATCAGTGTGGTGATCTGGACTCTGGCCGTGTTTAGGGTGTCCGTGTTCGTAATAACCCATATCGATTGTTTCTTACCTAAAATTATGTATCTAAATTATGTGCCTGTAGTTTTTTTTTGTCCTATAATTTACAATAACGTACGTAATGTTTTTTTTTAATTCGTGAAATGAGTTTTTTTATTTATTTTTAATACTGTTTATTTATTAATTCGTTTACAATAAAAATAAGTAATTTGAGAATTACTTCGTACTCTCCCCATGTTGGGGGACTTTATTTTTCAGTTTCACGTGATATTTTATTTAGAAATTTCCTACAAAAAAATGAATATATATTATATACGAGAGGTAAGTAAACTTTACAAATCTTATTAAAAGAAAAACAACTAATTGCGATACTGCAGCTACATGTAATAGGGTTGTGTCTATACTTAACTAATTGTTAAATTATAAAGTCGTTCAGGACTGCGATCTTGGTAGAGCGAAAAACTAGATTTGATTAAAAAATTATAATTACAATAAAAATTATTATTTTCAGACCCAAGGTTGATTCATATCTAAAATCGCGATTTAAATAACAAATATATATATGGCTTAGCTAATTGCTTGCGGTTATTAATAGAACAAATCAAAATATTATGTTTTTTTCTCATTCTATTCGTATATGTAAACACACAGTATGTATTTTTTGATTTGTTTAATTTTGTATCCCGATGATAATAATAATAATAATCATACTAATAATAATCGGATGATTTTTATAGCGCCGTTTTTTTTTTGGACAGGCTATCATTACACATTATTTATAGACCATATAAAGAGATGCAGTTAAATTATCAAAACTAAATACGGCTTGATCTAAGTTTTCATACATGTTAAATTGAGAGAAAAAAAATGCTAACTATATTTATTCCTTACGATATATTACAAAACGCTAATAAAAATGATAGGAGTTATGTGAAGTTGGGCGGCGGTGAGGACGGGGGCCGGGGGAACTGATCCATATCCATATCCAATCTTCTTTGTCTTTGTTGGTGACGCCCCTGGGCGGCCTGACGGGACGCTTGGTGTTGGTCTGCCCGTACGCCAGGTAGCGCTTGTCGTCCGGCTTCAGGATCTGGAAAGAGCACACCAGCGTGTCGTCCATTTCTCGCCCCAGCCGGTGGTGTCCTTGTCGGGGTCGGACCCCAGCAGGCCGCAGAGCAGCCTGGTCGGGCACGTCCGTGGGCAGCATGATGCACCGGATCTGCTCTGTAGACTGGAGGTCAGAACTCAGGTCGCCGTGACAGCAGAAGATCTTCTCGTCAAATGTCTTTTCCTGATGCTTGTGTTAAGTGAAAACGGTTGGTCCTAATAAAAATTAAATAAATTTCGTGGTTATAAACAAAGTGTTCGTTTTATTTCATTATATTATACAGTTATTAAACTGTTACGAATTTTCGATATGTTCATAAGTTTGATCGATCTTTTCTCCTTTATATTGTCCTCCAATATTTCGCATAATGTACCAGTCACCCTGTAAGCCTTTTCAAAATAAAGTGTGAGATGTTTTCCCCCTCGTTAGAGCCGCCAAGAATAGACATGTTTAATGGTGGGTTACATCATAATACGTGATAAATAAACTCAAAATTGAGGTAATTCATGCTGTCCTTGACTGGGTTATAATATTATGGTAATTAATTGTGCGTGGTCCAAAGGTAGATGTCATCAAAACGTTAAAAATTTTAGTAAAATACTAGTGATGGCGATTACGGAGTGATTTAAGCCATGCCGAAAATATCCGAAACCGGTTTTAAAAAACTATTCTTTTTGTCAATCTTTTCAACGCGCAATAGTAAAATTCGTACCAGTGGCAAGGCCATCCGAAGTTGTTATAGAATGATTTTGTTT